>JANEHK010000059.1:2457521-2501567 GCA_025960845.1 Tachycineta bicolor | reverse complement strand
ACAGTCTGCTGAACCAGTCTTCAGATTCTTGCTTTACTTGTCCAACTAAGCTTCTCAGTTCTTTGAGGACAGTGTGGATGTTGGGTGCTTTTGAGGTTAAATTTATGAAACAGAGCCCTTCAAATTCTTGGCAATCGTGTCTGTGCAGTAGCAGAAGGAAGTCTATGGCTGCACGATTTTGGAGTGTGGCCTGCCTGGTAATTTCCTCATCCTCTAGGAGAGAGCTGATGGTGGTGGATGTTAAATTTGCTGTTTGACTACCCAACACTCTAGATGGCCCAATTCACCTAGAGCTTTGGCTGCTGCAACCCATGGAAGGAAGAGAGACACAGCAATTATTTTTGACTTGGTCCAATGAAAAATTTATGAATTACAATTTGGGTCCAAATTGTTAATGCTTCACTTAAGAATTTTGTTGGCCGAATTGTTTTTTCAAGTCCATTCACCAATTAAGGTTTGGTCCCTGGTGCTAACAGGGACAACTGCCCGATGGTGCATGGCCCTCCTAAAAGCCAGGATGGGATTCCTGCCCATGCCTGATCTCCACAAATTAGGAACAGACTCCTAGGGAGGCTTTTGGGATGTGAATGGTATGGATTATCTGCTGTAACATGGCTTAGAATGTTGCACCACCTTTTGACAGTGAACTCTTCTTGATATTGTAGTATGTTGCGAAAGGCTTTAGTGTTAGACAGTGAGGTAAAAATAAAGTGAATGCAGTATGGTGCTAGAGAGGAACATAACAGCTCTAGTTCTTGGGGTTCTTGAGCTGTTCTGCGCAGCTTTGGTAGCCACTCTTCTATGGGATTCTTAATCATTACAGCCCACCACTGACAGACTTTGGTTGTGTGTTGTGTGATTTGGGACCTGGGTTAGGTATACTTGTGTCAAAACTGGCTGGATACTCTCCAGCTTGCAGGGGGATCCCTACCAGGCAGGTAGACATAGGGTCGTTGCTGCTGCAGTGGACAGGCATATATTTTCTTGTTGGAGCGTCTGTGCCAGAGTTACCCAGATATTTTGGCATGGCTGAGGGACGATCCACACAGCAGTCAGACTGCTCACTGTGAACCGGATAACTTGGACAGGGCTCATCACGAGATGGAATGGAAGGTAGGGTTTTTTTCTCTAAAAGGAAGAAAAAAACATGTTTAAAGCATATTAAAAGTCAGAGATCTGCCAGAATTAACTAGATCTTAGGAAGGGTTTATTTATTTTTTCTGGCGGTGTATTCTTTTTGAAGCAGCATCTGCTTCCTTTTCATCATCTTCTGCTGGTGCTAGATTTTTGGGGAAAAAAGGTTTTACCCACTTTTAGGGTATCCAGCATGGGCCTGAGGGGGTGGATATGCACACATAGCTATGCCCCCCGGTCACAAGCTCATAGGGACCCTTGATTCCCAGGTTTCTGGGTCAATAATTAGAACTGGAGGACGCTGTGACAACTTAAACTGATTATTGCTGTTAAAGTGACGTACCACTGGAGGACTCATATTTTCAAATGAACAATTCAGAAAATTGATTGTGAACAGGGTTTTGCAGAGTTTTTGTTGTGGTGACATCCACTCTGTGGAACTGCTCTGCCTAGCCAGGACTTGTCTGAGCATTTGGTGGGCATGTTCAACCACCGACTGACCTTTGAAGAAGTAGGGGATGCTGTTGTATGCTCCACTCCCCACTGCTGGATAAACTCCAGGAATTCCTTGCTTTTGTATGCTGGGCCGTTGTCAGTTTTGATTTTCCTAGGGATCTCCAGTACTGAAAAAGCTTGCACAAGATGCCGTTTGGCCTGTGCAGCCATTTCCCCTGTGTGAGCAGAGGCATAAACTGCATTGAGTAAGTGTCAATGCTTACATGCACATATTTAAGGCGACCAAAACTGGGAATGTGTGCGATGTCTGTTTGCCAACCTTTGCAGCTCGCAAGCCCTCAGGGGTTAGCCCCCATACCTAGTGATGGCATGGCTTGGACCTGGTAATTAGGGTGGGTGGCCATGATGGCTCGAGCCTGACCCCGTGTTAGCTTGAACGGATGCATCAGGCCTGGCACATTTTGCTTGTTGGAAAACATCTGGAAGGTATGCCATTTCTGCTGGGGCTGCAAGGGAATCTGCCTTGCGATTACCCTCTGTGATCTTGCCTGGCCAAATCAGTATGTAGCCTTACGTGCATCACATAAAGTGGGTGTTCTTGATGCAAAACTAAATAAATTAGTTTTCAGAGCAGCTTGAAGAGACACTTATTCTCAATGTCTTTGACATTGAACTGTCTGCTCTGCCCTGGACACTACCCCGCCATGTAGGCTGAGTCAGTGACCAAATTAATTGGCTCCAAGAATTTCTCAAAGGCTCTCACAACTGTGGCTAGTTCAGCGACTTGGGGTGATCCCTCCACAAATCCCACATCAGCTTCCCAGTGCTGAGTTTGGGGATTTCTCCAAGTCATTGCCGACTTGTGGGATGCCCTGGATGTGTCAGTGAACACTGTGAGAGCTTTGAGCAGCCTATGACTCCTTTTTTCATGAGGAAGGAGGAGGAACTCTTTGTTGAATAATTTGTGTGACAGGGCATGGACTGATATTTGTCCACTGTAGCTGTACAGGGATAACTGGAAGTTGGCATTTCCCTGGAGCAGACACTCGAACATCTCTTCAGTCAGCCTCTCAGGAGAGTTCCTACCCTCCCTAGAAAACTTGACTTGGAGGTGAATACAGTCACAACCAGCCAGTTCACACAGTCTCAGCCTGGCTTTTTGGATCAGCTGAGCTATCAGCTCTTATGGCTTTGTGATGGTCTTGGATCATTGGTGGGAGAGGAAAACCCACTCTGTTATTAAGAGTAAATCTCTCTGCCCTTCCATCCATTGGAATATCAAACCATGCAAGTGTGGCAACTTTCCCAAAACAATTAATTTGAAAGGCAGCTCCGGCTGATAACGGTGAGCCTGCCTTTCAGTTAAAGCTTCTTGTGCTTTTTGGATTGCAGTTTTTGCCTCTGGGGTCAGTTCTCTGAGAGAGATCAGCTCTCTCTGCCCCCTCAATAAATTGTTGAGGGGAGCTAGGTCCTTGTTGGTGAGACCTAGCCAGGGCCTAACCCACTTCGAAGACCCACACAGGAAGTGAAGATCTGCTAGGGTTTTGGGATCACTCTTGATTTCCAATTTTTGTGGAACAATGGTCTGCACAGTGATCTCTAAGCCCAGATACTTCCAAGGTGGTATCCTTTGAACTTTGTCTTTCTGCAGTTGGAATCCAGCAGAGGTTAAAACTTTAACGACTAGGTTAAGTTTGTGTTGGAGTATAGTGTCATCGGGGTCACACAGAAGCACGTCATCCATGTTATGGAGAATGATAGCTTCCCTTCTTTCGGCGTGCACTGGGGACAGCAGTGAAGCCACATACCACTGGCAGATGGAAGGACTGCATTTCATGCCTTGATGCAGAACTTTCCCGTGGCAGTGCTTCACTGGGGCTTCTTGATAAATGGTAGGAGCTGAGAATGCAAACCATGGGGGTTGTAATGCATTAATTGGGTTTATATTTCATCAGATTTGTAATGTTTTTTCGGTGTATCTGTCCTATGATCTGTGCTGCCTCCAGTGAGGCGTAGCGACCTGGTTCCAGGAACGACACAGCAGCCACAGCCAGGCTGCTCAGGCCACCAGCTCACAGACACCAATGTGGTAGACGGCAAATGGCGTTTTATTAACTGATTACATGGAGTTATAAAACCTCTGTTTGCTACATCACATCCGTCTGCTTATGTTACAAATTACATGTTGCTTACCTTATCAAGGACACTAAACAACTAAGTGTTGAGGGAGGGGTTCTGTCTACACATACAACGTGATAGCTTCCGACCGCCTGTCCCTAATCTCCCACAGATCTGCTCATCCCCCACACTGAAATGTAACCAGCCCTGTTTCCTCCCACTTCTCCCTGACTGGGTGATGCCTCTGGGCCCTGCCGCCTGGGGAAAAAGCCCCGAAGGGGGAGGGGCGAGCTCTCTCTGGCCCAGGAAGTGATCGGGGGAAGACCTCCAGCAAAGAAGGGCAGGACTTGAGAATAAAAGCGGTAAAATTCCATCCAAGCCAGAGAGCAGGCTCTTTTACTTTTGCCAATGGCGGCTGTCTATTCTCGTGGAGAAAAACTACAACTGATGCACAACGTGCGGCTCAAAGCCACAAAAGGTTCCCAAAAAGCTGAAAGAACAACTTGGGGAGCATGTGGCTGAGGAATGCCACACAGAGACAGACTTGTCAGGCTTGGCGTTCACTGTGTAGTCTCTGAAACAAAGGATTCTACAGGCCAGGGCTGCAGTTTTCTCCCTTGGACTCAAAAATCCCATTGGAGTGCTGCGAAGAAGCCCCCAACCGGCAAGCCGCTCTCAGAGAAGGTGACCATGTGTTCATGAAAAACTGATCCTGGGGACTGAGACTGGAAGCTCTTTTTGCACCAAAAAGGGTCAGTCTTCAGGTAAAAGGAGTGATTAGGAAAGAAAGGAGAGGAACGCTGGAGTTTTGGTGAGTACCACTTCCGGTTTTCTTAGGGAAAATCTTTTTCAGAGGCGATGTTCCTCAGGGAAAAGGGTTTTTTTTCTTTTTTGGGGAAGGTTTTGCTTTCAGAAGCTTTTGCTTAAAAGTGCTTTTGGCAGCGTGGGGGGGTGGAAAAGGAAACAGTTTCCCCTTTTGGCTTTTTTTTTTCTCTCCAGCGAGTTTTTTTTTTTTTTTTTCCCTTTCAGTTTCTCAGTCACAATAAAGAGGACACAGAAACTCAAAATCTGAGCCAAAAATGGGTGCTAGGCTGCCTGTGTCTCAAAAAAGAGTCTATTACCACATTTTAAATACCTTGGATGGTGGGAAACCCCATTTTTTCCAAGAAGCAATTAAAATTTTTCCTTTGGTGGTTATTTGCTCAATTTCCAGATGTATCATCTGAGCAAATAAGCTCCCCAGAATTTTGGGAAACTGTTGTAAAAGAATTGTCTCAATCAAGCTCCCCTAATGATAAAGAAAAAGCAAATTTTGCTCTTTGAAGCCTGCAGATTCTATTTGCAATGCAAAAGCAAAATGAAAAGAATAAAAAGCCGGTTCCTTGTAGACTTCCCCTGGTTTCTACCCTATCCTGACCCCAAAATCCCTTCCCCCAAATCAAATATTCTTCGAGAAACCCCTAAACTTTCCCGAAAACTCCCTTCTTCCCAAGTCTGTAAAGCCTGTGTTAGGTTTACTTTTGCAGGGAGTTTGTGTGCTTAAAAACCCCATCTTAGTGAATCCCGAGCTAGTCTTAGTTGGGAAGGGGGGTCACAAGATGGAGGGGACGTCTTTGTTCCCCAAAATGGCCGAAGCCATGTGCTCTCAAGTCACAAGGAGTCTCTCTCTTTGTTTGTCCCTCCTTCCCACAATCTCTTTTGCAATGTCTTTCTCTCCTCAGACCCCTCCTTCCCTTCAGTGCCACCCCTGGCACTGGCCTCTCCTCTGACTCCGCCCCTACCCTCAAACCTCCACCCTCCAACTCCTCCCCATGTGACTCAAGCCTCCAGCCCCTCCCTGCCCCTGGTTCCCACGGTTTCCCCACCCACAGTCCCTGTTCCCACACCCCGGAGGGGAAAGGCGGGGGTGGGGCAGGGTTAGCACGGAGCCGGGAACCCGGAAACAGGAAATTATCCCGGCTTCTCTACCACCCCTGTCACATACCTACGGTCAAAACGAGGGGGTGCTGTCCACAGTAATTGGGACCCCTTCCCCCAACAAGTGATTCAGGAGTTATGCAAAGCTCAGGCCAAATTTGGATGCAAAAGTGAATATTTTCACAGCCTTTTAAAATCAAATTTAGCAGGGAATCCTATTGTTCCCTTTGACCTCTGGCAGCTTTTTTCTGCCCTCCTTTTGTCCACACAGTTTAGGCTTTGGGATTCCACATGGAAAAGAAGATTAAGAGATTTACTCCCAGAACTTTGGCAAAATCCTGAAAGGGCTGTTGATGATAATTTGCCAATTTAGTTAGAACATTTGTGTGGTGATGGTGAATGGGTCGCAGCACTAAAGCAAGCTCAAGAAATTCCTTTAGCTGTTTTAGAACACATTAAAAAGACTGCTTTCAAAGCATTCTTTTCAATCCAGCCCTATGGGTCCTTCCAACCTTGCAGTAAAATAAAGCAGCTTCCATCAGAAACTATTGTAGCATTTGTGGAGCCATTAACCTGAGCTATTGAGTTACAGGTTAAGAATGAAGGAGCCCAGGAACAGGTCCTGGAGGAGATGGCATTGACCAATGCAAACAAACAGTGCAAGGCAGCCATCCTCACCCTGCCCATGGAGCCGGCTCTAACTTTAGATGACGTGCTGCACATATGCGCCCAGAAGGTCCCTTTCATGACAGCTCACTTTAATCACAGTTCCAGAGATGCATTCAGACCACCACAAAGAGCTGCCACAGCAGACACCTGCCCCCTGTGCCTGTGCCATAGCCACCACCCAAGAGAAGAGCAACATGTCTCCTGTGAGATCAGGCTGGACATTGGGTATCTCAATGCTCTTTAAAGAAGCAATTTCTGGACTTTCGGGACAATGGGGGTGGGAGGTTTCAAGAGTTCAAAGGGAATTTTTCAAAAAACTAAAATGTCAGCGCTTACTTGCCCAGCATGCTGACATAAATAGGGCAAATCCAAGAAGGGGGGAGAAAAAACTAGAAAATGCAAATGTTAAATTAAATAATTCTGTTATAACCAGTTCTACCTTTCAGCAGAAGTCACCAGATATGACCCTTTCAGATCATGATGTGAGCAGACCCTGTCTAACCACAGAATGTCTCCAAGAGCCTTTTAGGTTGCAACTGACAGAATCCTTGCACCTAAGTGACACAGACTGGCATTTAGGTTCATTGGATCTACAAGTGCTAGGCTCCTGGCAACATGTTGGTAGTAAGTATGTCATCTTTGGGGACACCAAGTACACACCAAGAGAGATTCAGATCCTTCCTGGTCTCGTCTCATCAAACCCTAAACAACTTGTTCTCTGGTTGTGCTGTGTCAATCCACCTTTGTTTCTGCCCAAGGGGCAGATAATAGCTCAGGCAATTCCAGCACCTGACCCGTTCCCTGAAAAAAACATCACAAGGAACAAACACCTTGAGGTTTGCCCCACACGAGTTATTGGGAGGGACAAACTCATGTGAGGTCCGTCATGGTGGGGAAGTAGTAAACCTCAAAGGAGTTTTGGACACAGGCAAGCATATAATGATTGTACCAGAAAGGATGTGGCCCTCACATTGGGAACTGCAAAATGTGGCTGGGCACATAGAAAGTATAGGGGGAATGAAATGGGCTAAACAATCAAAAAGTGTTGTGCAAATTAAGGGGCCAAATGGACAATTAGCTACGCTGCGTCCACTTGTTTTAGATTATTCAGAGCCCTTGTGGGGGAGAGACCTGATGGCCCAGTGGGGGGGTCACGATTGGCATTCCAGATGTCCCCCTGGTTTTTCAGGCTGCAGCCACTGAAGAGCACCCTACCCAGAAACTCAATTGGAAAACCGATTCACCAGTCTGGGTAGAGCAGTGGCTGCTCAGTAAAGAAAAACTGAAGGTGCTTCAGGAGCTAGTGGATGAACAGCTAGCTAAAGGCCACATTGTGGAAACCACATCTCTGTGGAATTCCCCAGTCTTTGTTATAAAAAAGGCAAACAAAGGCAAGTGGTGGCTCCTCCACGATCTCCGTCAAATTAATAATGTCATTGGGGACATGGGTTCTCTCCAACCAGGGATGCCATCCTCGGCAATGCTCCCCCAAAATTGGAATTTGGCAATTATTGATATTAAAGATTGTTTTTTCCAGATCCCTCTGCACCCTGACAACGTTTTGCCTTCTTGGTCCCTACCCTCAACCGAGAAGCCCCAAGGAAAAGATACCACTGGAAATTTCTTCCCCAAGGAATGAAAAACTCACCATCTATTTGTCAGTGGTACCTCTCTTCCCTGCTGTCCCCAGTGCGTGCAGCTGTAGGAGAAGCCATCATCCTGCACTACATGGATGATGTGCTCGTGTGTGCCCCCATTGATGACTTACTGTCCCACACGCTTGACCTGACAATCGATTATTTGGTTGCTGCAGAGTTCAAGCTTCAGGAGGAAAAGATTCAAAGGATGCCACCTTGGAAGTACCTGGGTCTGGAGATTGGTAAGAGGACCATTGTGCCACAAAAATTGGTTGTCAAAAATAACATCAAGACCTTAGCAGATGTCCAGCAGTTGTGTGGGTCCTTTAATTGGGTAAGACCTTGGCTAGGTCTGACCACTGAAGACCTAGACCCCCTCTTTAATCTTTTAAAAGGGGGAGAGGTGTCGCCGAGACACACAAAGCAATAACGCACAGACGAGAGATTTTTCTCAGGGCAGAGGTTCTTTCAGCTTCTCCTCCGAGAGCAGAGAAAGAAGAAGAAGCCCTTTTTGTTTATTCTTTACTTTTTTATACATTTGTGGATCTGGCAGAAGATTGGCTTTTTGGGTTTCCACCCCTCATCCTCAGTGGCCAGACCCACTGTCAGTTACAGTTGTTTTTCAAGTTAGAAATATGCAAACAAAGGACAAAGAATGAGAAACAAAGGGTTTGTTTATGTTACATCTATGGGAAAGGTAGAAAACTGCTCCTAATATTGTACAGTAACCAAAAAATCTGACTCCATTATGAATTTCAAGAAGGCTAATAAGAAAGCTCAGAAAAACCAGGGTAACAGAGAAGAGCTAAGTTCTCCGAGGACCCTCACCCAAAAGGCACAAGCAGCCCTAGAAAAGTTACAGCACTGTATGGCCACCAGACAGGCCAACAGGTGCAAATCAGACTTGCCATTCAAATTCATCATTTCAGGCAAATTGTCACACTTACACGGGATGATTTTTCAGTGGAAAGAGTGGAAAAATCGAAAAAGGACAAAGACTGTAGGGATCTCCTCTTAATCACAGAGTGGGTTTTCCTTAGTCACCACCGGTCCAAAAGAATGGTCAGGCCACAGGAACTGGTAGCAGAATTGATCCGGAAAGCTAGGACCTGGATCAGGGAGTTGGCAGGATGTGATTTTGAATGTATTCACATCCCAATTAAGATAAACTTGGGCCAAATCACAAAAGCAGTGTTGGAGCACCTGATTCATGAAAACGAAGCTTTGCAGTTTGCTCTGGATAGCTACATAGGTCAAATTTCAATTCATTGGCCTGCTCACAAATTATTTAAAGAACAAATTCAGTTCAAATTATCATTAAAAAGTATTCAGAGCAGGAGGCTTTTATAAGCTTTAACCATTTCTACAGATGCATCTGAAACATCTCATAAATCAGTAATAACATGGAAAGGTCCTCAAACTCAGCAGTGGGAAAAAGATATTGTCGAGGTGGAAGTATCACCTCAGGTAGCTGAGTTGACTGCAGTTGTTAGAGCTTTTGAAAAGTTTCCTGAACCATTCAATTTGGTCACAGATGTGTAGCAGGTGTAGTATCCAGAGCTGAACAAGCTGTACTGAGTGAGGTCTCCAATTCTGCACTTTTCAACTTGCTCTCAAAACTAGTAAATCTGATCTCCCACCGAGAGCGACAGTTTTATGTGATGCATATCAGATCACACACCGATTTACCAGGATTAATTGCCGAGGGCAACAGAAGGGCTGATGCTCTTGCTGTGCCTGTGGAGATGGCCACATTCCCAGACATCTTTGGACAAGCCAAAATCAGCCATCAGCTTTTCCACCAGAATGCACCAGGCCTAGTCCGCCAATTCCACCTAACTCAGGAACAGGCTCAGGCAATTGTGTCAGTGTGTCCCTCGCACTCCCAGCCCTGAGTGCAGGAGCAAACCCTAGAGGATCCAACAGTTGTGAGGTATGGCAGACAGATGTGACACACATCACATCCTTTGGTAGGCAAAGATATGTCCATGTATCCGTAGACACCTTTTTTGGAGCTGTCTATGCCTCTGCTCACACAGGGGAGAAGTCTAGTGATGCTGTGAAACACCTAATACAGGCTTTCTCCTTCCTGGACATCCCCAAATCAATAAAAACTGATAATGGACCCACGTACACATCCAAGGAGTTCAGAAGCTTCCTGCAGCAATGGGGAGTAGAGCACAAAACAGGCATCCCCTACTCCCCGACAGGTCAGGCCATCGTGGAAAGAACCCACCAAGATCTCAAAAGGGTCCTCAGCCAACAACATCAGTCTCTAAAACTAGAAACACCCCAAATCCAGTTATCCAAAGCCTTGTTCACTCTGAACTTTTTAAATTGTACGTTTGAAAATCTTAACCTACCAATTGTGCTCCATTTCAGAGAGAACTGCCAACTGCAGCTGAAAGCAAAGCCACCAGTAATGGTAAAGGATCCAGCAACCAGGGGAACAGAGGGTCCTCATGATCTGATCACCTGGGGTCGTGGGTACACCTACGTGTCCACTCCCTCAGGTCCCAAGTGGATGCCAGCCAAGTGGATGAAACCTTTCATCCCTAAAACTGCAAAACCCCCTGCAGAGGCCCCACAAGTCGCCAGTGCTGCTTGGAGGAGGAGAAAATGCCAAACCTTCTCCTTCTAATTATCATTATTCCTTAACAGTGTTTTTCTAGACAGTTTTGTTTGCACTAAAGGTCGTTTTTCTTTTGCAACTTTAAAGGTACTCAAGGTCCGAACTTTGAGCATCTCCCACAAACTGAGCCTTCCTCCTTCTTAATTTAATAAGAAAAGCTGAAATGTTGTAATGCATTAATTTGGTTTATATTTCATCGGATTTGTAATGTTTTTTTCTATGTATCTGTCCTATGATCTGCTCATCCTCCACACTGAAATGTAACCCAGCCCTGTTTCCTCCCACTTCTCCCTGATTGGGTGATGCCTCTGGGCCCTGCCGCCTAGGGAAAAAGCCCCGAAGGGGGAGGGACGAGCTCTCTCTGGCCCAGGAAGTGATCGGGGAAGACCTCCAGCAAAGCAGGGCAGGACTTGAGAATAAAAGCGGCGCAATTCCATCCAAGCCAGAGAGCAGGCTCTTTTACTTTTGCCAGTGGCGGATGTCTATTCTCATGGGGAAGAACTACAGTGGGGCATCTTCTGGGTGTAGTGGAATTTGGAAGAAACAGTCCTTGATGCCAAGGACAACCAATTGCCAATTTCAAGGGAGCATTGTTGGGGAAGGCATCCCTGGTTGGATTCAGCCCATGTCCTCAATTACTTTGTTTATTTCCCGGAGGCTCCACTTATCCTTCCCTGGCTTCTTTATTACACAAATTGGGGAATTCCAAGGATTGGTTGTCTCTTCTATGTGACTTTTGGCCAATTTCTCCTTTACAAGTTCCTTGAGTGCCTTCAGCTTTTCCTTACTGAGTGGCCACTGATTTACCCAGACTAGGGTGTCATCCAGCCATGTTAACTTTTGGGCTGGGCACTCCACACTGGCCACCTCTAAAAATCCTGGGGGTTTTAGGGATAACTAATTTGACCCCCACTGGGACATGGTGTCTCTCCCCCACAAGGCAGCCTTATAATCAATGACAAACAGATGGACACTGGTCATTTTTCTGTCCTGGGACATGGTGTCTCTCCCCCACAAAGGAGCCTTATAATCAATGACAAACAGATGGACACTGGTCAATTTTCTGTCCTGCCTCTCAACTTGCACAATGCTTTTTGAGATTTCCTCCAATTGGAGCTCTCCTGTACCTTGAAGTTTGCCAGCTACAGGTTGCAGGTCCCAATGTGATAGCCACATCTTTTTGGGTATAGCTGTAACATACGATCCAGTGTCAAGTAAACCTTCCACATTATGATGGTCTGTCCCACAGGTCAGGTTGCATCCCATTATGGGTTTGTCCTCGCCAACCACTTCTGCCCAGTAGACAATCAGGTGTTTTGTCATCTACTGGGACTCCCACTGGAGTGGAAATGGCCTGGCTGATGATTTGCTCCTTGGCCAGATAGAAGGGTGGTTGAGGGTAATGCACCAGGCGAATGGGTTTAGGCATGTCTCCATGGGTGTGTGTGCTGTTCCCCAATAACAGAATCCTCACTGTTCAGTCCTGTGTGATCTACCATTAAATCTCATGATTCCTCTGGCAAGTCCACTTCAATGACTGTTCTGTGGGCAGATCTGAAATGGAAAGCCTCTGTAGTTACAAGCTTGAAACACCCAAGAGGCTGCCAAGCTTTGTTAGACAAACATTCCTTATTTTTATCTTTTTGCTGCCCCCAACCCAGCTTCCCTTTCTCCCCTTCTTTTGTTAAGAGAGACTCTTTTTCCACAGTGGGGCCTGCTGCATTTAAGTCATAGCGTGTTATGGGCTCGCGCTGTGGTCCTAGTTGTTTTGATTGTTGGTAGTTCCATCTTTTTTTTCTTTTTTTTCCTCCTGCTGGCTTTGTGGACAGTCCTTGGCAAAGTGCCCAGCCTTTTTACACTGGAAGCAGATGATGTGTTGAAGTTGTCTTGGTGACATTTGTTGCAACTTCATTTCTGGTGATACAGCCGCTACAGTCTTTGGGTTGGTTGATCCAGGCTTTCTCTCCGGTGTGCTGAACAGTTCTGCTTTCTTGGTACATGCTTCGATTATTTGTGGTAGTGCGGGTGAAGGGTCAATAGGCAATGCTAGGATCACTCTGCAGCAGGCTTCGTTGGCATTCCTCTGAGCCATCTCCTTAATTAATTCTGCCTGTGCTATTGGGTCTTGTACTTGTCTTTCTATTTGTGCTCAAAGCCGGTCGATGAACTGCAAGAAGTTTTCTGAGGCACATTGTTTAATATTGACATAGCTACCAGTTATTTCAGCTATTGGCAATTGGTTAAAAACCTTTCCTGCAACATTACAGACTTTATCTAGAATGAATTTTGATAATACTTGAGTTTGGTCCGCAGCGTTAGCGCACTGCCCCTCACCGCATAGATGTCCATAAGTGATATCCCTATGTTCTGTATCTTTTGCTCCCTGGATGTTTTGCTTAAGCTCTTGTAGGAGTCCCCTCAAAGATTTTTTTCCAGGTGTTTTCCCAGAGATCAAACTCTGAGGGTGTAAGGAGACACCAGAAAATATATTTGAGATCTGTTGGCACTAACTCAGCAGATGTTAAAGTAGCTCTCATCATCTCTTTAAAGATCTCACTATCTCAGCCAAATTGTATTTGGTTCTTGCATAATTCCTTCATCTCTTTCTGAAATAAGGGCTGGTAACTTCTAATTGTTTTTCTTTTACCAGTATATGTGACAGGGGCAGCTATGGGTATTGTTTCTTTTCCTTGGTTTTGATCTTTAGGGCTTTTTGAACTGGTCCCCGTTCCATGGAAAGTGGCTGGGGTTTCACCTTTCCCCCCACCCTCTCCCCCAGCCCCACGGCCCTCTTGGGAACTGCTGGGAAGATCACCCCCCTGCTGGGAACACACCCCCATGGGAACCCTTGGGACCATCACCCCCCCCACCAGCCGCACCCCCATCAGCCCCGGCCCCATCTTCACCCCTGTTGGCCCTGGCCCCAGCCCCACCCCCATCGGCCCCAGCCCCACCTCTGTGGGAACTGGGGGGGGGGGGGGGATGTGGGAAAAGGAAGAGGGATGGAGTTGTCTGGGGAGGTGGAGCAACCGTGGGAAGCACGATTGCAGCACTTGGAGGCGGGGTTGAAGTACGATGTCATGCAGAGTGGGAACATGGGGAAGGGGGAGGTGCTGTCTGGGGTGGGGAAGGGGATGTGGGACCAGAAAGAGTTGGGGGAGGGGACAAGTGGGAGAAAGGGATTGTGGGAAGGAGGAGGGTAAGATGGGGGGTCAGCTGCGTGGCCATCACCATTATTAGTCCTGGCCACGTGGCCCCCTCCATTTTGGGGATAAGGGGTTTATTTTCAGGGCTAGCAAAATACAAAATTTTAGGTACAGCAACTGGGAAAGAGGGATCCAGGGAAAGTTCTCTGTCAGCCTGCGCACAGTTCATAGAGCCAGGGTGCTGAGAGGAAAGCGAGGGACCAGGGGAACTGTGGCTTTCTTGCCAGGCCCTCTGCATTTCTCGGGCTGTCCCACATGGCTCTCCCAGCTCAGGGGCAGAGGAGATTGAAGAAAGGGTAGGAAAAATGGTGGGAGAGGGGGGTTGCCATGGCTGTTCTTTCATAACTTTCTTTTAGTTCTTTATGAATTAAAAGGAACACCGGGATAAACTGAGATGCAATTTTGTCTCCCTCTTTGACTGTGGAGGTTAATAATCCTCCCACTTTTTCCCGGGCAGAGACAGAACTTACATTCTGTTGGGTAATCTGAGGCAGATGAAAAGACAGCCATCAAACAAACCGCTTCACGTTCCCCTTAGACACTTTAACTTTCCCATTATTTAAGGTATCTAGGACTTGGGAATATATGCCTCTTTCCTGTGCAGAGAGCTTAGAACCCAATTCGATTAAAAGCAGTTTGTGTAGTTTTAATCTACCTCCCTTTGCAGTAAAAAACTAAACTGAAAGCACTCAAACCAGACCTAGGAAAGAGTTAACAGTTTCTTCTCCCCTCAGCTCTGAGGTAAGAGGGAGAAACTCAGTGTGGGGAAGCCCTCGGCTTTTAAATTGCCACTGGTATCTACACAGACGCTGCTGCAGCACGTGGCCGATGGAGCTGGGGAAACCGCAAAAACCGCGGGTCCGTAAAATAACCTGCACCAGTAAAATAACATCCGCCCATGTTTGCCTGCACCCCCTCCACCACACCTGGGAGCTGCTGCCACCCCGCATGCCCAACCCCCGCCCACGGGGGGCCTCCCTTCCCTAAAGCCCGAGTTTTGCGCTCCACAGCCCCCATGCAACCGGGGGTCACTTTGGGATCCCCAGCGAGGAGAACTCACACCCCCGCTCGGGACCTCAGCTGGCTGGGACTGCTGTAAAAGGAGTCCTTTGTTCTGGAACCGATTTGTCCTGGGTCTCAGATGAGTTGCCGGTCCTGTCCCGAGTTGCTGTGCAAAAAACGGCAGTCGCAACCAGGGTAGTTGACTTTCCAAAAGCTTGCAAAATCCACAAATCCTGAAGTGGAAGTCCATCTACGGCGTGGGGTCTCAAACAAAAACGGCAGAGCCACCACATTGGACATCAACTTACTGAGGTACCTCTCTCTCAAGGTCAAATCTTGGCTAGTTCCAGACCCTGGTTTGTTACCCCAATAATGGACTTAAGGTAAAAGACAGAGGTGCTCTTTTTCTTCATTGGGACCATGGTCCCTCAGGCTTATTGTAGAACTCACAGCCCAGGAGGAACAGAAAGAGCAGGAGGCTCTTTTTGCAGGGATTTTTCAAGCTGGCGGGGAAAGAGGCAGGGAGAGGAACCACAACCAATGGGAAACAACTGGGGGAGGGGGCTGTCCATTAGTGAGGGACCGACCAGAGGATACCAACACCAACACCAGAACCCAGAGGGGGTACAGAACATACCATGTGCAAAATATAACAAAACTATTTTTGTGTGCAAATATGATAAAACTGCCCAGTGCAATCTAATAATAAAAATGAACTATTTAGTGCACTGCAACAGTTATTTATTGAATAGACAGAAGATTAACAGACAAAAGGTCGATTAAAAAGGGTCTGTTAAAGAGCTATTAATAGGTTTGCATAAAACAGTGCACAGGTACCTATGCTATAGCTAACGAAGAAATAGTACATATTAGGATTCAGTATAATTTATCACTGAACGGATGATAGGGTGCACAGAGTCCTTTCACTCAACCTCCAGACAAGTAACCACAAAGTAGGAGTCCCAGCTTTGGGGAAAAGCTCTATGTGTTTCCATGGAATATGTAGAAGACTTCTTGTGAAAGTTCTGTGCAGCTTTTATAGGCTGTAAAATGAAATGTCTGTCAATCAGAAATCCAAGGCTTATCTTCAATTTGTTCTCAAGGCAAAATATTTACTGGGAATACCACCTTTGCAGTGCCAGAGATAATACAGTACCGGGCAGCTGTCCAGCTTGGGTTATTTTGCCAATCCGTATGAGGGGGGAGATGCCCTGAGTTACCACACCAGCTGATGGAACAGATAAATTCTTCTGTTGCAGCAGGGAACATCTTGCCAAAAGGGCTTTGTCTATTAGACAAACAAAATTCCTGAAGGTCTGTTCTGAATCAAGGACAAGACACCTTCTCATAAGACATGAACTACTAGCAAGGTGCAGGGCTTCAGGAGGGGTTGAACCAAGAGAAGGAATTTCTTCATTATCTGTATTTCTAATTAGGTATTCTTGTCACTTATGCTACTGCACTTAACTTATAAACATGTCCTATGTCACAGGTGCATTTTTGGCGAATTTTCTGTGTGCAAGTCAGCGTATTGTGAAACCTTCATTAAACAGTAACTACATTTTATCACCTAGCCTTGTTTGGCACTTGATTTTAGGGCTCAAAAGGCAGCAGTGTAGCTAAGTAAGCCTGCTGGCAACAGGGAGCAAGTGGAAAACAGGCAGGTGAGGTGCAAGATTAATTATTGCTGTATTTAAATAGTCCAAATCCACTATCAAGATATAAGGACTGGGCTGTGCTCAGTCTCCTCTGTTACATTACCACTGGCTGCGGGGACCTGGGCATTCTGGGAGCAGTCTTCTGCAAAAGATATTGGAGTATAACTACAGGTTATTTTAGAGTTTCCCAGGTTGGTCACCATTTCCCGTCCCACTGAACAGTGTTTTCCATTTACTTCAGACTTTACTTTGCAGCTAATGTACTTATATATGCCCTTGTCTTTGCCCTTCACATCCCTCACTAGTTTCAGCTCCAGCTGTGCTTTGGCTTTCCTAGTTCCAGCCTTGAAAACACAAATAATATGTGTTCCCCTGGGTCTAATCTTTGTTTGCACCTCTTTATAAATTTTCTTGAAATACAGTTCATCTGTGACAGTGACCTGCTGTGAATACTCATCTTTTCCATAACTCTTGTTTGGGGAGCCTCTCTGTGAAGATGACTTGCTATCCTGTGCCTTTTTCTCATCCAGGACATCTTCCATGGGAAAATGCAAGCTATGTTGCTCAGCAAGAGGAAATCTGTTCTGGCATTCTCAGCAGGGAATTTGCTGTTTGCTGTGTTCATTTCCTATGGGATTTTATGCTCTCTTGTCTCATGGTCACTACTGCCAGGGCTACCCTACATATTCATGTCCTTAATAATTTCTTTCTTTTCTGTGAAGGAGAAAGCCAGTTGGCTCTTTGATTGCTTATGTCAAGAAATTTTCTTCAACACGTCCACAAAGTTCTGGACTGCTTGCAGCTATCTCGCTCCTCCCAGGACATTTCAAGAAGTCAGAATCCCCATAACTACCAGGGAAGACATGAGACTATGGGGTTCCTTTCAGTTGAGTAGAGAGTGCCTAATTTCTTTCCCTTTGGGGTGAACTGATTTGTAACAAATACCTGTCTTTTGACCTTTTTCCATTAGTTCTTAACTTGCTTGACACACCTGTCAAGACGAAGTTTCATGAAGTCAAGTCTCTCATTTCTTTCCTGGTCTTTCTCCTCTAAAAAGCCTTCATACATGACCTTCAGTCATATGGACAATATCGCTGAATCACTATAATTCCAATGAGACTGTACCTGTACAAATGCATCAGCAAACTCCTTCTTCCAGTGCATTGTTTATGTTACGTGAACTCATGGACAAACACTTGAGGTGAACTCCCTCACCACAATGGGATGCCACATTCAGAAAAAAGTACAAAAGCTTTCTTCTGTCTGGACACTTCCTCAAAGTCTTCAGTGGCTCCATTTTTCCTTCGTATTGGGCTACTGTCGTCTCAGAAGCCAGTTTGAAGGCCTCAGCAGGTTGGTAGTATCATTCTTGCCTTGTTTTAATATATGGATTAAAGAATTAATTCTTACAATAATTCAGATGAATTAATCTGAAGTAACTATTCATGCTGGAAACAAATTTAACTTAGCATAAAATTTAAAAACACAAATTAATGCATTAGATCAGACTTTGGTAGCATACAAGTCAATGAATCCAATGTAGAAATGAATGGCTGGAGTTTTGTAGTCAGACAGACTGATAGTCTGTAGTTAAACTATCTCTCTTAACATCTACACACTTTCTCACTAGGATTTCTTAGAAAGCTTGGTGCTCTCTGCAAAATTTTACATGACAACAGGTATGTATTTTCCGATAACTTGAAGAATATCCGTAGTCATAGAATTAACTTGAGTTCTTTCTATTACATCAGTATTGGAATCTTTATCAGAACAGTGATAGGCACTGTAAGGAAAAAAAAAAAAAAAAAAAGAAAAAAGAAAAAAAAATTCAACAATTAATGTGAGAAAATATTTTTCCTCCATTATTTCTATAGGACTTTACAGACCTATAGAAATCTCTTTGGAGCATCTACATTTTAAATCTCACATATTCAGGTGGAATTACATTTGATTTATTGCAGAAAAGATTTTTCTAGCCATCAGATATCATGCTGAATTTTTTTTTTGTTTTTCAGGAAGATATAAACTGGACTTTAATATAATGCTTTGTGTCTTGCTGGAAAGAAATAAGGAGAACAAAGAGCTTTTATTTAGTATTTCTCAATATCATGAGTCATGTCCCATTACAGTCAGTATTTAAAATGTGTATTTCTAAGGGAAGAAGAAGGGCACTCTAAAAACGCTAAAAAATTATTTTCAATTACCTCGAGACAACTGTGTGTAAATATATTAGTAAACTCTCTGGATAGCACATTGCTGAGGGGTATAGTTAACTTATGATATGAAATATTAGGGCTTGTTTCAAGTTTTCTTATTAAAACAAAAAAAGGTTTACTTATTTCAGAATCAGGACACTGTGAATTGAGTATAGTTTTAATAATTTTAGTACATACTACACACTTTTAATCATCCCAAGAGTTTTCAGGTAGTTTTAAAAGGAACATCAAACATAAATATAGCAAATCAAGAGCCTCAAAATATCTGTTTCATGTTTTACAACACATTATATTTTTGTGCATATATCTATATACCTGTGTATGTTTAAAATTTTTTTATTACAGTATAATGTATAATTTTTTTATTACAGTATTATGTTCCACTCACTTAAACTTCTTTTTACTTATTTTCCAGATTGCTTCTTGTAAGTGACTTAATAGTTTCTTTTTCTATTTTTCAAAACTTTTATGGGTACTTTCAATTGAAATTATTTGAAACCTTTCCCTAGTGCTAGCTAATATGTAGTCAGAACGGGAAATCAGAGAACTGTGAAGGAGAAATTATGTCTCTTAGAAGGAAATTCCTCTTAAGGAGGTTTTTATAATATAAAACCACTATCAACTGTCTACAATACATTTTGAAAAGGTTTACATCTGTGGGAGATGTTGGTCTGTAACTGAACCAATTTACAGCAGAACTGGTAACAGATATCATAGTTCATATTTTCAAAAGTGAATGTACCTTCCTTCATGTGAAATGTTAACATTTTGCTTTAGATTAATATTATCATAGGCTAAAACACATTAATACAGTAGTTCACAATGTTCAGTGTGTAATGCTGAGGACATTCTTGAATTTTTAGTTTTAGGGGTACTTGCATTGCACTGAAATTACTAGCAATTTCTGATGAAAATATATTTTAATATGAATAATGATCAGTGTCTCAGCAATATGTAGCAGGAGAGAATGTACAGCACAGACTGTGTGAAAAGATACTTTTTAGAATGGGGGAAAAAAGAAAAAAAAGAATAGCATGGGAAAAGTATTTTTCCTTAGTGAATAATTTTTAGAAATCCCTTTCTTGATAAAATTATTCTCTGAGGTGTGATCATGTGAAATTTTTAAAAATACCATTACATCAATCTGTCTCTGTTATAGCCTTTAGCAGTTGCCCTTTTCTCTAACATCTGATATTTTGTTTGATTTTTTTAACCATATGAACTAAGTTTTTTCAGTTGAATGTAATTGTGTTGAAATTTAATTAATTAAAAAAAGGTATTTTCATAGTTTGACTTTTGCCTTCCTGTTTCTTGCTCTGCCAATGGTGCTGTGCATTGATCAGGCAACTCTGGAGCCAAGTACAGAGAAGTTGGATTACCTTTGGCATATAAGTGGATGTTCTCTATTCAGTGAACCCAGTCTTTTCTTTGTATTACACTTATTGACAAAATTACTCAGTGGATACTCAAATGTGAGCTCACAGTTATTTATTGCCTTTGGAAAGTAAGTCTACAGTCCACATGTTCACATACTATCCTGTATAAAAGATGAACTTGAACTGTGATCTGTTTTCTAAGGACTGCCTGCCTAGAAGCAGAAATGAGAAAGTATAAAATAAGAGGCAAACTTTATGTATTATCCAACAATAAAGATTAAAGTGTCAAGAGTCTATATGCACTATTATTCCCAAGTTCCTTTCAGAACATCTTTACAGAAATTACGTCTGTAGATAATTTTCATCTTAGCCACTTGCTTCTACTGGAAATTAGTGGTATTTTGCCTGTTGCCCCGTAAATCCTTTTGATAGTGGTTAAATTAGATTTTGAGGACAAAATGCTAACATGAGAAAAATGTTGATTTCAGCAACATGTCTCTGTAGAAGTCCCCTCGCATCCAAGTCAGGTGCACTGGGCTTTTGAACAGGTTCGCAACTGGCCATACAAATAATTATGTGCAAATACTGTTAACTGGGAAAAATTCTGACTGTAGAACTTATAATTGGTAGTGACAGCTATAGTAAGTTAGGACTCCTATTGTAATATAGTCCAATCAACATAATAATACCTGTGGGGATAAATGACCACATAGTAAAGGATAACTATGATCCTTTAAAGTCATTGTTAGGGATTTACATTGTGTTCCTTCACGTTCATTTGGCTTTGTAATTTTCCTTCTGTGTTTGTCTCCTGCTATTTTTACATGCATATTTAGCACATTCTGAAGACTAACAAAAACCACTTTCCATACGCTAGTCGTAATGATTAGAAGATCAAACAAAAAACTTTACAGAGATTAAAAATATAGAACTCACATTAAATTTTCTGAGTGAATAAGGAGGTCTGGGTTATGTTTTCAATTATGTGCTACTCACACCCCATTATAAAATAAATTAAAATTTTAAAAAATCATTTGAGAAATTTTATAATCATATTATAAAGTCTGTTTAAAACAGGAAACTGTTTCAAATATATTACTCACTACAATTTTATTTTGCTATCATGGTCAAATTTTCTGAAAATAGAAATATTTTCTTCACAATGACTTCAAAGAAATCTTCTCAGTTACTCTTATCTCGGCTGTCTTTAGTTCTGTTGAAACTTTAGGACATTATTGGGACACTTATGTGCTAAAGGTCACTGTAGGTTCATACTCAGGTGACTCAAAGTTTGCAACCACAAAAAATGACATATTTCAGTCCAAACTTTTCTCTTCATTGAGTAGCTACTTTGTTCCTTAACAACTTTAGGTAAACTTTCCTCCCCACCCTCCCTTTCACCCAAGAACTGAGGCTTTTCAACTGGTAGTAGCTGTGTTTCTCATTTCCCATTTTAAGTACCACCCACAGTCTCATTTTTCAAAGCTTGTTACTAATTTTCTTTCAGGAAATTTAGAGAATTCATATTTTCTGTTTCATTTTTTCAGAGGCTGCTAGAGAGGGCTTGTATGTGCACAAAAACCCACAAACATCTTTCTGAAAACTTCAAATCATATTATTGTATTTTATTTAAGATAGCTCACTCTAAGTTTCCACTAAAATTAGTTTTGAATGATCAAAGAAATAATGTTCCATTTTGAAATTACTTATGTTTAAATCATTATGCTGAGAGTTAGCTGAAGGGAGCCATAGAGTAAACTGAAGTTTCTGTCAGAAGGGTTCAGGGAGCAGCAGGAGAGAGCAATAGAAAACTGAAACACTGTAAAGGATAGCAATGTAATTGGGCTTCAGACTGAAAGTCTTGTTCAGTGCAGTTCTTTGAAAGTCTTGTTCAGTGCAGTTCTTTGCTCATGCATAAACTATCTCCATAGCAGTCAAACCTTTTTATATGGAGACTGTGCAAAACTTTAAAAAATGGAAGAAATTTAAACAATATTTTTAACTTGGAGATAAGAAGGGAAGTACCAGACAAGTCAGGAATTATGTATAAATTCTAGTCTACATTATGATTATATGTTTCCAACAACATGTTAGCAAAAGAAAAGAAAAAAAAAAAAAAGAAAAAAAAAAATCAAAACAACCCAGACACTAGATGTGTCTGGTCTAGACACTAGATGTGTCTGGTCTCCTTTAAAAAGTAATAATTGGTTTATTTTAACCTTTTAAAATAATAATTTTATTGTTATTTTGTAGTAATTCTGTGGTAGTTCTATCTTCTGAGGATTTGAGAATGATTTCTGTCTTTGTGGTATTCTAAACAGAGCAGAGAGTTCTGGTCTTTGATGTAGCTAGCATCCTGCATTTGCCTGTATTATGTTCCTCCTGTAGAGCTCTTCAGCTTCTCTAAGTCTCACTGGGTGGCAGCACATGGAATTAGTGTTTTTAACATTCTACCTGAGCTTCCTGAGATGCTGCTTTTTGGTATTGCTTCATGTCACATTGCCTGAAACTAGCAAGAACATTTTACCCCCATTGTATTCATAGCTGGTTTATAGACACAGGCATGGAATCAAGGACTGTGGAGATGAGCCTTTGTACCTAGTTGTATTGCAGACAGTCTCTAACTTGGGACTAAGTAGGTCTGAGGACCATAGCCTGAGGAAGAGCTCAAATTTGGATTCTCAAGCGACTATCACTTACAAAAGGTGAAATATTTTGTTCAGGTAACACATAGTTTATTTCATCCTTTTCTTCAACCACAAGAAATGTACTCTTACCTTGAAACTATTTTTCACTATTATCCTTAAAACACTTGCTAAACAAATGTTATTGCAGAAGTCTTAATTGCATATGACAAACTTACTTCAGACCCTATATCAAATTGTTATGAAAGAAGAACCACTGAAGTAAACATATCTTGAGAGTGTTGTGTATACTGCAGTTTTTTCCACTAACCTAACATTTTTAGCACTGAGTGGTTACTCTATTGTTAAGGCAGACCAAATTGATTAATCTCCTTGGTATCCCAGGCTAAAAACTGCAAAAACTTTTACCTAATATTACTTCCTTACTTTCCCACTCATTTTCTTCAATTGACTTTTTCTGGGTGTTCTGTGTTCTGTTTAAAAAGTTGTTAGTCTCAGTGAAATAATAAAAGCCATGCAGAGCAAACATGGTTTAACACTCAGTTTACTATGACTTGACTTAATTTCCCTGACCCATTTTGTCTCACTCATGAGTCATCATGCCTGGAGGTATTTAAAGCATATGTAGATGTGGCAGTTAGGAACATGGTTTAGTGGTGGACTTGGCTGTGCCGGGTTAGGAGTGGAACTCAATGGTTTTGTTGATCTATTATTCAATCAATTAAATACTTAGTGAAGGTGAAAAAGATTGTATCTTGGAGCATGAACAAGCAACTGTGCAGCAAAGGATGGCAGTACCTCATGATGGATCAATGGACTTAGAAAATCATTAATTCATTTTAGTCTGTTTTACTTGTTACAAACATCTGCCTAGAAAGGGTGAAGTTCAAGAACACCACTGAATATAGTATCTAAACTTGTTTTCTCTCACCTCTCAGAAGTAAAAGCTATGTTCATAAAAACTTTCAGAAAAACTAAACAACAGTTTCAAAACAAAACTTTCAGAAAAACTAAACAACTTCTGAAGCATTTTGACTCTTTCTATCCCCATGACAAGGAATTAATCTGAGAGTTTTATAAATGAAATTTGCAAAGAGAAGTAATTCTTACATATTTTGTACATGTATCTGTTCATATTTCAAGAAAACTGAAAATTGAGTATAAGTAATTCTTGCTTTTATTTATGATTTTGATGACTTTATTAAAATATCTTAAAAATATTTCATCTTTTAAAGGTCTCTCACTTCCCTTTCTAATATATGTGGTTTCACTATTGATGCTTTTCTAAACCCTCCATATCTGTGTTTCTAGTAGGTTGTTATTTGAAGACAAAGCAAATTGTAAAGAAATTTCTTGAAATGAGTTGCAGATATTTACTTCCTAAATCACTTTCTGTTAATTGATCTCGGATTCTCAAAAGAGGTTCCATACAGAAGAGTTAAAGCTTTGATCATGCCCACCACCACTTTTTTTTTTTTTCTGTTTTACAGCTGCTTATCTAGGAGAGCATCAACACTTTGTTCCTATAGGAACCAGCCAACTATATCTTTCCAGGTAAAAATATTCAGCAAAAGCTGCTTTTTCCAAAGCAGATAAACAACTCTTCTGTGCATTTAAAAAAAGTATGATAATAGAAGCATTTCCACACCTCTTTGGGCTTTGCTCAGTATTCTGGACTTTTTGAGAGGCATGTTTGCAAATCCTTGAAATCCTTGACTTTGCAAAACCAAATGAGAAAACTAGTACAAGGGTCTATGCCTCATGCATCAAATATTATTGGATACATCTCTTTAAATCCAGGGTTACAACAGAAACAAAATTGTTAAATGTTTGTCTGACGTGTATTCTTTTTTCCTTGTGCAAGACATGAAATTTTATGTGAACAGACTTGTTCTTAAGATCAGGAAAGATTTGGAAACTATTAGGACAATGCAAAAAAATTTGCTTGAACATCCTAGAACAGAAGGAGCAATAAAATAAAATAGGGTAAAAATGTATGTTCCATTTAGGCAATAATGTGCAGATAAACTCTAAAGAGATTTGAAAAATTGTTTTTACCCATTAAATATTCATAAAGGAAATAATCTCTGACTTCTGACTTCACTTTAATTACACAGCTAATATCTCTGCTTTCCTGTATGTTCTATTACTGGTTAATTTGTCATCATCCATATGAGTGTGACTTGAACTTTTGAACAGTTTTACTGTTTTTCATGGTCAGCATCAGTAAGATTATCCTTTTGATCTTAACTGACACTCTGAATGTTAACCTTTCTCCCTGATAGCACTGTAAAAAGAAAATTATACTCATCAGCACCATATAAATGTAAGGAGTAATGATCTAGTATTTTAGTGTAATTTTGTTGCTATAATCTGTTGTTTCTCTCAATGACAGAAGTCAGTGTAATCATCCCTACAGAGATAAGATGTTTTCTCTTTGGTTTAACAGTTCAGGCAGAAACCAAAAGCAAAAAGCATTTCTGTAGAAAGATGCCTGGAAAGGTTAGCAGGAAAAGCTCTTTTGTCAGGAGTGTCTGCAGAAGGGGATCATCTGTGAACTGTGATACACTAGGATTACTACTCCTGTGAAAAATCTAAAAGTGTAAATGTAAGTCACACTGAATGAAGCAAATGGTCTATTTCTGATTGTAGATTGCAGTGAATATTTAAAGAAAAATTATAAAAGCTGGGGCTTGTGTAGAGTGAGTCTATTTGCCATTCCCTATCAATTTTTGGAAGCATAATGTTTACTGACTCACTCTTTGTAACTACCTCCAGACTGTTTTGCCTAATTACTCTATCTTTCATGAGCGTGCCTAATCTCTTTTTTGAAATTGTTGTATATAGCTTTGGTTTCCATGGCATTGTATGAAAAATAGTTTTGGAGTGTATTTATACACTATGGGAAAACATACTCCTCAGTGTTTTCTCTAATTGATTCACAGACTCTCTCCTATTTCTTCTTTTGACTTCTGATGAGGAGGACTACAAGCAATTTTTATCACAATGGTAGTCATCAATAAATAAAATAAACTAGTAATGGCATTTTTTTAATATCCTAATTCAACAGTGTCTGAAAACAGAGCACACAAACCACTGGTGTTGTAAAATGTGGACTACCAGAAGTGATGTAGGAGATTGTGATGACATGGGTTTTTAAAACCCTTCATTCTACAATATTCTTCACTCTAAGTAAACCCTGTGGAACTTGCCATGCAACATCTAGTTAATAAGGTTGAAAGCATGAATATGAAATATCTCCCAACATTTCTAGTTCTTTGAACTCACTGAATATATACACTGTCAAAAAATACTTGGTGCACGGCCATGTGTTTGTCTTTGCTGTAAAGTAGTGATTGTGTGATCAAGGAAGGAGGGATCTTGTCCCACCCATATGCAGTGTCTCCAGATAAACCTACCCATTTCTGCTTTCTGTGGGTATTCTGGCAACAGAACCAACAGTGCATCTTCAACCACTCCAAGAAGACCAGTTATTTCACTACAGAAGATGGTCTGATGCCTGAAGTGTTGTCAGTTAAAAATGATGTTTATTCTATTTGGACTACTTTTTAACTGGTGCTGGAGTTAACAGCAGCACACTTATCTTCAGGCAAACTAGAAAGCCTGTTTTTGTTAACGTGACTCATAAATATGGAAGGATATTTAGCACAGCTTGACATGCAATACTTATGATTCATGACAAAACAATTGTTGAGCTAATCTGAAGCCACTTCAATGGAAATGCAGGGTTCAGTGAAGTCAGCCTGTTTGTGGGTTGTTTTTTTCTTTTTTTTTTTCTCATTAATTGGCACTGTCAAGTGTCATAGCAAACTGATTTTACTGGCCATGTTGCTACTAGGTAGAAGAAGCACTGAGACTGAAAATGTCTCTTTTTCTTCTCTATTTCCATCTATACAGACATTTAATTTCACAGCATGACAAAGAAATTGCTAGACACACGAAATGAGCTATTGAAATTAATCGGAGTTTTCCACATTATTTTTTTTACTTATACATATTTATACATACACATATACATCTTCTTTTCTACCAAAAAAAAAAAAAAAAAAAAAGTGAATATTTGTTTTATTTTAAAATTATTAGTTTCCAGCTACTCTCAAATGATTGAGTTGCATGAAGCAGCTTGTTCAAGGAGGTTTCCTATCTGCAAATATTTGAAAGAAAAACCTGTTAAAACTGGACTGCCAAAAGAAAAAATTGAACATTTTCATCTGGAAGAAATCATCATGAAATCACTGAAAGCTGAAAATTACTGAAAGTGTTATTTCAATTAAAATGTTATCTGTTTTGCTCTATTACTTAGACAAAACCATCAGGAGTTGGATTAACAACAACCTTCGTATACAAAACAATGTCGTAGCAAGTTATCAGAAAAAACAGAACTCAATAATTATGGAGGAAAATGTCTATTTACTTATTATTATTATTATAACTTCTGGTTTTTCCTTATTACTTCTTGGATTCTCAGCTTCCTCTAAAATTGAGAGAATAGGAAATACCTCTAGATTCTACTGAATTTTTAGCTGTAAAATAAAAGTTAAAGATTTATTTTACAATTTATACAACTTAGTAATGACTAAATCATTACAGCATGGTGATAGTTGTTATAAAAATATATAAGCAAGTAACTTTAAACAATAAATATTTATCAAGAACTATGAAAACTGTGCAAAAAAAGACATTTGAGGTATGCTTTGTCATCCATTTATCAGGGCCAGCCTTTGCTTTCCTTTAATCCTCAAGTTTTTGTAAAGGAACATAGAACTCAATCCCACCTGTGGCTTTGTGAGAAGTAAATAAAATGTTTATTTTCTTCTATCTGAACATGACCTGTATTTCTTGTCAGATATGAAAGAAACCTTTTTTAGGTGTAAATTGTACAGTATAAAGTTATTGGGAAATGTATGGCGAGTGCCAATTTCTTTCTGTATCCACTTGTGGTAATTGAAAGTGATGCCTTGGTAAATGCAATGTAAATTGGTATCAGTTGGGAAGGAGAGTGAAAGGAAATTAAACTTATTTTCCTCTGTGGGAATCAAAACAAAAACAGGTTGGAAACAGCTTCTTGTTTTCAATATATCTTTTAATGGACCGATGTAATTAGAAACAATAAATCATTGTTACTTGAAAAAGTTAGGTGTTAAGGGACTGTGTGCAGTGAAGCTTACTTTAAACAAATATATGTGAATAAAAAATGGAACAAATACATAAGTTTCACACTAGATATTGACACCCTTTATTATGTTTCTCAGATTAACTTTGTTGTATGACTACTTACAGTTTCCAGAAGAGGCTGGTAGTTGTAAATTAATTTTAAAATTCTCCTTTTTCTTCATTTGCCCTTATACTTAATTAAACATTTTACTTAGTTATTTATGTACTGCTGTTTCCTTTGTGCATTTTCTGAATGTCATATGCTACTTAGGTTGCTAATGACATTTTTGATTAAAACTGCAGCTACTTAGAGAAATATTTATGATAAATTTTGATGCTGTTTCAGAGCTGTGATTTGTTTATTTTGGATGGTGAAGCTGTGTGAATCATTGTCATGAGCTCTTAAAACATCAGTGCTTGAGAACTTCATTCAACAAGCCCTACATACATCTGCCATCACAAAACTTAATGTGTGTCCACCTAAGCCTGGTATACACATCATTATGAGGTCCTTATGAAATTTGGATAAAGGGAATCATTACTTTCTTAGCAGCATAATCTCATTTTTATTTGAATATTAAAAACCTTTTATATTTTAAATTTGATTTCTTGGCAGTACTCTTTTCAAATATTAGCAAAAATATGTGCTAATTTTCATGAACTGAGATTAAGGTATGATTTCAATGTCACTGTGTTTTACAGTGATGGAACAGTGTCTGACAAGACAAGCTGTGCAGATTTTCATAAACTGTGCCCAAAATAATCAGCAAGTACCATTCAGAATATTAGATTTACCATCTATTTGTTTAAACAGAAAACTAATATCTTAAATATCAGAGTGGTAACAAGATGGTGGAGGACAAAGCTGCAGTTTGTGAGATAAATAAGGAGAAAAAATACCCATGGCCATTTTTTCTGTGGAAAAAAAATGTTTATTGTCAAATAATGAAGAATTTCACTGTACTTTTCACTGTTTATTAAAGAATATCATACATTTCTCATAGACCAGCCAAAAGAGAAATATATCTTTCTTTTGTCACAGGCCTTATCATTAAAAATATACTTCACACGGCTTTTCTCTGAGTGAATATTTAATATAGACTTTTAAACCTTGTTACAAATTAAGTCAATGTCTCTGCACCAAACTATTGTTGGTGATCCCTATTCCAAAGAAATTACCAGACCTCATAGAAAATTTTAAATAGTAGAATAGAAGATGGAATGAAATAGAACTGCACATATTTTGGTACTTGAAGATTTTCATCTTCCATAATAGCATGAAATAGGAAGATTTAAGCTTTCAGGGATAAATGGGGCCTAGAGTAGAAATAAAGGCTTGACAACTTCAAACTTGGAGTTTAAATTAAATATAAGTAAATAACTATATTAAGTACAGGACATTTTTCACAAAAAGTATCATATGGGTAAACAAACAGTGGTTTTCATATAGTTATATCATTAGCTATTTTTTTTTCTTTTATTTTGCTGCATAAAATTCCTTCCAAGAAAAAATAATGTGCCTTCTGACTGCTTAATATTAATCCAGTCAAAGTCACTTGGTTTTCAGCATGTGATGTGAGTAATCTCTTTTACATTGTGCCAAAATACACTGGGAATGGATGAAATATTCTATGACAGCTGACAGCAAAGTCTACAATTATGTCCTGGAAATACAAACTGGAAGATCATATTCTCTTTACTTGTGGGTATAGCATCTGATAATGTAATTTAACACCATTCCAGCTCTACTTTAGATATATATGTGAATCCTTAATGTGGCATTTAAGATCTGACACTGAGTACACACAAAGACAAAATAATTTATATCTTAAATTTATAAAAATGCAGAAGCAATCACTATTCTGCTGAAGCACCCATCTGAAAACTGGCATCATGCTTCCCATAATCTAAACATTAGCTTAAAAATCAGGTTGCATCAGGAATATTTTTCCAAGTGAGTCCCTTGGTCATCCCACCTACTCTTGTGTGGTCCGTATTATGGAATGATGCTGATGTGTAGACACTGGAGGCGTTTAACTAAACTGGAGAAGTTAATTTTATTCACTCCTATTGCTGTTGGACACCCAATACAGAAGACCACTCCTGAAGCCTGAAGCCATCCTTATTGCTTACAAATGTAAAATTAGCCTTGGTTTGGTTTGGTGTTGTTTTGTTTGTTTGTTTGTTTGTTTGTTTTTGTTTTTGTTTTTGTGGGGTTTTTTGTGGGTTTGTTTGTTTGTTTGTTTTTGTTTTGGGTTTTTTTGCTTGTTTTCAAATAAAGTACAATGTATGTTAAAGAAGAGTGAATCTATGGCTCTATTGGAATGTTTGTTGAGAATGTAACAATCATATGCTAAAGGCACTGTGATTAATGTCTCCATTATGAGCATTAATTAGGAATTATACAGTTATTCCTCATTAGGTTTTCTTTCTTTTTTCATTTGATGTCCTTGTTTGTACAATCTGAATTTTACCTTGGAACCATACTAAATATAACTTCACCTCAATAAGAGACTTTTATACTTGGAAAACAATAAAATCTCTTTCTTTACTTCTTTTACTTTCTTCCTCCTCCTGTCCCATTCTTCTTTATATTTAGTTACTATATCAGTGAAAAAACCCACAATTGTTTATTTAAAATATAAATATTTTTAAAGAACTTTGTAAAACATGTAAATGAAAACTCACCAGCACATCCTAGAAATGAATTTTTGATATATTTTGATGCATAAAGTTAATTTATATAGCGGAGGATTTTTTTCATTTGGAAAACACTGATGGAAACTGGCTCAAACATGAAAGTTATGAATGTGTTAGTGGTTAGTAAGACCACTAACATTATGCTCACTCAATAATAGCTTACATATAAATAAACAATTAAGATTGAAATAATGCAATCTTTCTGGGCTTCTTCTAAGGAGTAAGGATTGTTCTGTAAAGGCAAGCATCATAAATGGAAAATTATATTTGAAGCAGAAAAAGAAAACTATGAAAATATTTCAAAAACACTGCTAAATCTTAACAATTCAGAGATTTAAAGTATGAAAAAAGATGGTTAACAAAACTGAAAATGTTACTGAACTACTAATAGCAATTGTTTCTCTTTTCTTACTCCTAAGTCAATAGACTTCTAATAGCAGTGGGACATTTTTCTAAGTCAGAATTTTTGGAAACTGGTATTCCCGAGTTTTCTCCATTGCATTAGCATCAAGAGCTTATATGATATATACTTCAGTATATCTACATTTATTGTGAGATACAGCTAATATTTGCAACATTTCAAACATTTCTAAGCTAGTAAGAAAGACTGCTTATATGGGACCAGACAACAGTATACAAACAGTTTTAGGTAATGTCTCAAGTACATGTCCTTTTGCTATCTAGAAAACTCCAGGAACACCAAAATTATGGTCATCAGTGAATTTCCAAGCTAATATTTAGTCTGTTTCCTGTTGAAACAGGAAAAATATTTTAATGAATTTATAATGTTTCTGTAAAAGTACTCTTGGTTTGCATAATCCATATGCCCCTGTGGTGACTGCTATTACATTATTCCTTATTTATGGTATATGTCTCAGCTTGCATCTGGTTACATTTTAAATAATAATATTTCCTTTTGTTTTGATGTTTTCAAGAGTAAAGGAGAATTTTGCACTCTCATGAGTGTTACTCAGTTGCCAATAAAGAATTTCACAGCTAGTGCTTGTGTTAATTTGAGCCAATTATGAGATCACTGACCTGCCCTGGCACTAATTTACCTCACATAATTTCAATCATGAAAATCTAGCTCTACTGAACATCTCATTTAGGAATGTCATTCTTGAATAAATCTTCATACAGTGGTGAATCAGTTTTGATGATCTACCAAAAAGCATGAGGAAAGAAGACTTTTTCCAATCAGTCTTTTAAGCATAACCTCATTATGCTACTTTGTGCTATTTTCTGAGGGGGGAAAAAAAATTAAAAAATAAAAATAAAAAAAAAATCAAATGCAACATCAAAAACATCTAATATTGAAAATAGAAAATTATAAATTAAAACCTTAAAATGTGAGATTGTCAACCCTTCACCCCTACACCTGTTTTGATAGAACAAGCACTTTCTGCTGCCTGTATGCATGGCTGTCAAATGTAGCGAAATGCAATAGAGGGGAAAGAAGATGGAGTGAGCTCAGGCAGATCAAAGACTTTGGTTTTGCTGTTCCCAAAACAAGTGTTTGGTAGTGAAGGAGTTATCGTCAGAAAGGATTAAAAAAACCCATAATGCATAAATCATTGCTATTCTCTTTATACACATTTAAAAGGATCCTGCACACATATGAATCAGCTCTAAGACCTTAGAGGACCTGTAGGTCAGGACGTCTTTATTTGAATTGCATAAACTACTAATTCTTCTTCACATTAGGTTCTCTATTTATTGTTTGCTTACTCAGGAGCTTGTGTTCTGTATATAATTTTTTCCTGAATTATGCTACGTAGAACCGTCTTACTGTGATCTTGTAACAAATACTGTCCTGAAGAGATAATGAAATTAAGATTTTTTTTAACAACATTTGGTTCAATTTAGCACAAAAAAAGTATGTAATATATATCAGAATTAAATGTTAAGATTAATTTAAGACTACAAATAGAATTGGTTTGTTTAGATTTAATGCAAGGCTTTTAAGTGGAGATTTTATGCTGATGGATAGTATTCTTCATAGAATAGCTTGAAATTTAAGACTCAGAAATATTTCACTTTACTTAAGGCATGTGCTTCAAATTTGTTTGGAGATAAGTTAATTTCTTTTAACAGATGTGTTCCTCTTTTTCTTTCCACAACTTAAGTTTCCCAGTCCATAAGACTTTTTTTTCTTTTTTTTTTTCTTTTTTTTTTTTTACTTCTTTTTCTGTGTTTTCCTTTGGAATATTAAGATAAATCCTGCAGTTTTCAAAATGAGTTTACTTTTACTTCAAACTCTCCATGTGGATATAAGGAGTTCTCCATTCCAATTTAAAAAAAACAAAAAAAAACCCCAAATAACTAATGACAGTGTATTTTTAAAAAGAGTGTTTATATGACAGAATACTTTGTTCCAGATTGCACAACATGCAACCTTCCTAGTGGATTAAATGACAAAATGCATCTAAAGAAAATTTTAGAGAAAAAAGCGTACCACAGTGTATTCCAGTAAGGATTCATGCTCAGGTATGCTTCCAGTGAGAAATTCAGAACATTACTAAAATATTCTGTCCATGAATTTTACACCATTTTTTCCTGGGATTTGACAAGAAAGAGCTCTTCTTACTCAAAACTCACAATTATGACAGGAGAGAAGACAGAAAATGCTTTCTGATTTTTAAAGACTACCTCCTTCATCTCTAGTTATGGAACTCTGGTTCTTTGAAAAATCTGGTGAAAACACAGAGGAAAGGCGCCTTAAATTATTACTTTACATTCTGTTTTTAAATTTTTATGATTTCAGATGATTATTAATTTTTTTCTCACCTGATTTAAGAAAAGATAAATATGTTAAAAAAAAATCTGTTAAAACAACTCTTAAGAAAAAACCTCCAATTTCATTTTCTCAACTATATCAAGGAAATGACCTGCACTGTGAATTAGCTTAGAGGTATGTAAACTGATATAAATCAAGGAAAAGGAACAGCAATTTTTTTTTTTTTAATAAAAGAAAAAAAAAAGTTATGCTGCAGTTATAATTACAAAAATGCATGTTTCCTTAGCTTTCAGAGTCTGAGAAGATTTTACAGAACTGCCTAGAGCATATCTTTGAAGTCTAAAACCTAATATTCACTGTTATGATGAAGGGAGACTTAATTGTTATTCTCCCTCTAAAAAATGTTTCACAAGCTACAAAAATTCTGGAAGGTAAATAGTGATGTGAAAAAGGAAAACTTAAATATGGGTGCACAAAAAATGGTGCAGAGTCTGGGCATGAAGGGCACCAAGAAGGGCTTATTTAAGTACACCAATAACATTGGCAAAGTGAAGGGAAACATGGATCTGCTGCTGACTAGTTTGGGGGCATCCCTGGAAAAGGACACAGAAGAGTCCTTGACTGGTCTGTCCTGGCAAAGCCATTCCTCAGGAATCCCCAATGCCTAAGACTAGAGGGGGAATCTGGAGTGAAAAACACTTGTCTTTGGTGAAGGTGGATCAAACTGGTAACATTTGATTGAAGGGATAAAACCAGATACATCTAAAGTGATGGACTGCACCAATGAGTGCTAGCCAATATCATTTCATTGTTCAATCATTTTTGAGAGGCTGTAGCTGCTGGGGAAAGTTCTTGAAGGCTAGAAGAACTTGGTATCCCTAGAATCTTCAAGAAGGATAAGAAGATAGGATTCCTGGCATGAAAGGTTAAAATTACTTAATTCACAGGAATTTTGAATAATTCTCTAAACTGTTTCTGGTTTCAACTCCTACCGTGTTGTTGGGGAAGAGGAAGGGAAAAAGGAAGGTTAAATCCCAAGCCTTTAGAAGCTCAACAGAATTAGATCCAACAGATTTTAGAAAATAAGATTTGAAGGATCATTAATTATGTATCTGTTATATAATCGAGAACTTGCAATTGTATACAGAGTTGTTCTGCTGATTTTCTCAAGTGATTTTGTTCATCAGTAAATAATAAAAAACAGAGCCTCCCCTTTCAGTTGCCTTTCTATCTACAATCTCTTACTTGCTTGGACTCTCACACTGCCATCAAAATGAATTTTATCACCTATTTCTTGCTACTTATGAGTTTTACATTATTGCAAAAGTCCCAAATCTACTGGGCCCTAATCCCTAAAATAGGCAAGGAGTTTTTCAAAGATAAGACCATGCACTTAAAATATACATTAGAACTTCAAGGAAATACATATATTTTTTCCTCAGAAAAGTATTATTTTATGCTGAAGAAAAGCTGATATTACTTGAAATGCTCATTATTAACTAGTTTTCGCTGATGAGCTATATTCCACTGCTATTGGAATGCTGAAATAAAATATTTTCCTGTGCACTTTAATTGTGTTCTAGAAGCAGGTGTAGTCAGCTCAGAGCAGGATATTCTGCATTTGGTGAATATGCCATTCCTTCTGCGTGTCTGAGGGCCCTTTACAAGGTTATCTCTGATTTGGTTGCTTCTTCTGTCACCCTGAACAAACCTAAGTAAGATATTTTCTCCTAATTTTTAAAGTATGTTCAATTTTTACTGCTTCTACTATATAGGACCACACAAACTAAAATGTTACATTTAAATATATTAGCATTTTGTCCCCTCTTGCTACCCAGCCTATAATGATTTCTCATGTCCTTATTTGACTAAATTATTTTAAACTTGTTTCTTCCACGTTTCTTTCCTTGGCATTATTTGTTCATAATATTGGCCTTAAGATGATATTTTCCTCTTCTATTCGCTTCATTCATATGATGAATCAAACATTTGTTTCTTGATTAACACCATCAAACTGCTTATTTTGATCTCAGAGCTCCATATGTTTTCTGTGGCACATATCACAGACCTTCTTTATCCCCCTTCCCGTCATTCTCATTTTTCACTTTTTATCTAGCTTTCCTTATCTATTTGCTTTGTATTTTCTGTTTTCAGTTTGACTAGTCTGCATTTTTTTCTTGCCTTTGAATATTATCTGTATATAGAGTTATTTTGATTACAATATTTTATTTTCTATTTCAAAATAAGGGTTTGTGGGTTTTTTGGGTTTTTTTATAATCTGTGAGAGTGGTTTATTTATCCTTTCATTTGATGTGTCTGCAACCAAAGGATGTGAATTAGATTTTAGGTGTCTAACACGATATAAATTTACCACCCTATGGTAAACCAAGTATGCATTTCTTTGATGAGGTTGCCATAAAAATACAATATTAACATTTCCCCTTTACATATCCTCCCTGGTAGTTTTAAGATATTTGTGAAAAGAGATTATTTACAATTTTAATGTTTGCTACATAAATGGCTGCTGCCATTTTAGGCGTCCTTGAATTTTATTTTGATCTTTAAATAACCCACAAAACCCATCTACTTCCTTTCATAGATGGATTACCTAATCTAGTATTTTACCTTTGCAATAGTTCTTAGAAGCAAGAGAATTTTTTACATATGTGGAAATGTAATTTTGTTTCAGGAAGCAACATTTTTATATTATCCAAAAATACATCTGTGGTGGTGCAGAACTGTTTTATTAGGTTTTTATAAGAAGTTTATTTTATGGTTCATTTCACTGTATCCCCAATTCTGTATCCCTTTTGTGTTTTCTGTATAATAAGGTGTTTTGTGTCAGTCCTCCCACTCCTCACCTGACTTGTAACATCCCCTCTGCCCCCCCTTGCTCTGGGGCAGCCTGTCTGTCACTCCAGGGGTCCCTCCTGGATTGCAAAATCTCAGGGAGAGGGCTTCAGGTGATAGGTAGCCTGGGGGGAATTCCTTTGGCTCTGGATTTTAGTGGTCCAGGGCTTGGGGGTGGGCACACCTTGTTACCCCCTGAATCCCCTGATTTGTTGTCTTGTTGTAACCACCCCTGAACCCCTTCCCCGCTTATAAGGTAGTGGAGAGACTCTCTCAGCCTCTCAGCTCTCAGCTCTTCAGCTCTGCTCTCTCTGGCTTGCTGGCCTCACTGGACTGAGGTCGGACCAGCTGCAGACTTCCCACAGCTGGGCCTGAAAAAACATCTTTTAACCTGCTAAGCTGAGAGCCTATCTTTTCTTACTGCCGCTGCTGTCAAGACACTATTTGGTCCAGCTGAGAAGCGACCCAGCAGGTAATAGCCTGCATGCCTGTCTGAACTGGAAACATCTGTGGCTGTGCTGACCAGAGCTAGCCAGAAGTCAGCTCCTGCCCAGTGCAGGGACAGAACCAGACACATATATCAGCTGACATTTTCTCCTCCAAGCAGTGTTTCTGAAGTGCTGTAATATTTTAAGATCCTAGTTTCATATGAATCAACTGAAACTCTAGGTGAACCTTTTCCTTTCTCAGATCTTTATTTCTTTTACTTTGCCTTATGTGTCCATATCGTATAATCCATATAATCATTTAACATATAGCCATCAACATCAGTGAGACAAATTTCAGTCTTTACTGTAAATGAGAAATCTTCCTCATTCTCACACAATTGGATGAGTTTATGTTTCCACATTATATATATTGTGTATTATATATGTACATTTGTTCATCTTTGTCTAGAGCTTACATTCAACTAATATTATTTAGGTATTCTGTCATCTGTATTTCTAACAAGACCATAAAGCATCTTTCAGTGTCTGGGGGATGAGGACACTAGATTTTCCCTCATGAGGCCAAAAAAGCTTGCCTATGCAATATGTTTCATTGTGATGATGATGTGGCAAAACCAGCTTCTTTCGAGATCTTGTTAGCTTTAGTCTAAATTTCTTCCCAGGACTTCTACTATATATATGTTGATAAGCAAATCTGTTAAGTATTATTTCAGAGCTGAAGAAATATAATAGGTTAAAGAAAGAAGTTAGTAGTCACATTATTTCTGAAGATTATCTCCGTCTGCAGGGTCTTGGGGAATACCTGAATTTAGCATAATGCTGATCCAAACTTCCTGACTTTTAGTATGAAATCCAAGCCCACGTCATAGCTGTGTATCACTTTAAAACGATGAGACACCTTTTAGTTTGTAAGTTCAAATTGGCAAATTTGGCACTTAATCCTTCATGACTCTAAATATTTCTAAAGTTTGAAAGAAAGATTTTTCAGCTTTTCTATGTGTTGCTTCACGTTATTTGTTTTCATATTGTGTTTTATGTTACTTATTGTTATATTGGGCTTTGTGTTATCATGGTTTGTTCTGTACTCCCCTGTCCTCCTGGAAAATGTTTTATTCCAAAGCTTGTCACTTCCTCTTTTCCATGTCATTCCTTCCAGTCTCCTCCTACGGACCCTGTCTGTCATTCAGCTGTTCCTCACAGCTTCTGGAGAGTTCGGGTAAGGACATCAAATGATAAGAGCCGAGGAGGTTCCCATTGGTTTCTTTAAATGTCCCTCCAACCCTGTTCCACTTTCACCTTATTCCCTCATTGGGTGTTGGTTTGTTCCCTCCTTTAGCCCCTCCCCTGTATGTAAGCCCGGTAGACGAGGCCAGGGCGGGATTTGGCCAGAGCAGCACAACTGAAGCAGGTTTCCGACCAGGATGGAATAAAGAACTTGGACTTTGCTCTGACCAAGTCTGACTCCTTTCCTCTGCCATTGACGCAGTCTCTCCCATGATAAGGGAAAAGCCGCTTCGCTGCTCCCCTGGCTTCTAGGACCCAGGGGAGTTTTCCTGTAGGGTCGCAGTGCCAAGCTAGCCAGGGCAAAATGGAGCCAGTGGCTCCAATAAGGACAAGTGACATCCATGAGTTCATGATTTATACATAAGTGTACCTTCTCCTTCAGACTCAAAAGGCATAATTTTTTAAAGTTGAAAGAGAAAAAAAATATTGCATTTTATAAACTAACTTTTATATTTAAACTTCCTTAAAGTATTTTTTTGTTTGTTTTTAAAGTGAAATGATTCATTATGTTTTGGCAGACTATTAAAATCTGTGACCATAATTAGTTTAACATTTGAATGATTTTTTGGGGGGTGAGACACTTCGATCATGGACAGATTTGTAGAATAGCATGACCCCAGAATAATTCCAGATTTTTGGATCTCATCTGGTCCCTCCTCCTACCCAAAGCAGGATCAGCTATGAAGTCACACCAGATTGTCCAGTCTGGTACTTACTGATTGCTCACACTATGTTTCCACCAAGGTTCTCTGAATCCACTTCAGTGGATATCTCTACATGTGACACTTCTTTAATTTGGGTGATTTTGTGTTTTCCTGAACATGATAGTCTCACATAAGAAGCCACACATACTTCCAAACCTTTCACATTTCCATGTTACTGACTGATTCTTTGAAACAAATCCTCTATTAATAATAAAAATAAAACTGTTAAATATTTTGGGAGGAAGGGGGTGGTTCACTATTATTTTCTTCTTTTATTTTTATTTTATTTTTAAGTTTCAGAATGAGCCTTAGTATTTAAGGACTGGAGTCCCAAGTGAAGACAAAGGAAATAATAATTGATAAGTATTTAAATAAAGGGATTAAGAACTAAGAAGGACCAGATGGTGAGAAGTGATGAAGGTGAATATGAGGATGAGGACAAACAGGTGTTGTAATGTCAGTAATAGCAAGTATGTGTATGGGAACAGGGGTGAAAAAAATTATTTTAGCTATAACTTCTATGGTTTCCTAATAGAAGAAGGCAAGAATAGCACATGGAGTGGGATAAAAAAGATATAAGAGATAAAACTGCATTTAAAACAAGCATGATGTGTGTAACTGTAAATGTTTGGATACCATGCGTTGTTGTTAATTAGTGTTGACATGTGGAGATGAAAAGTACTGTAAATTTAAATGGCAACCCACCCCTGCCATACATTTTTAAGAACTTATACATGAAAGGAAACAATAAAATCAAATGAGAGGTGCTAGAATATGGAAGAAAGTGACAAGAATGGTGGTTGAAAGGGAGTTTGGCTGCTGAGGAACAATTTAGGTTACTGTGATATGATATTAAATATTATATTATATTACATTATATTGTGTTGTAATATATTACTATATTACGTTGATAACTAGGAGGTAAGTATTAGTAAATTAAAGAATTTAAAAGCTGAAATTGTTTGTGTCTTTATAGAAAAGAATAACCATCGTTTTTTTCCTGGAGTAAATGGAGATTTGATGCTTCCAAATAAATAGTAGGAAATGATATTTAAGTATCTTTAGATACTTATGCGTAGCCAATGCATAAAAAACACAACCAAAGGACTCTTTCAGACAGTTTAACTCTTGGGCATTTCAGCATGATATGTTTCTATGCAGGCATATCTTGCATATTGGTCTTTGTCATTTTGAACATCTCTTCTGCCACCCTAATGGGCCTTTCCAGCACTGTGTATTGATGTGATTTTATATTTTATAAAATAACTTCATAAGATGAGCACCTTTTGTATGGGTACACATTTTTTTAAAGGCATTTGCATTTATGATCTCGTATATTCCACTAAGGTGTTTCATTATTGCATATGACCTAAACCACATAACACTGCAAAAGAAAAAAATGGCCTAAATAAATGTTTTTGAAAAAAACAAACCCAAAAAAAACCAAAACCAAAAAAAAAAAAAACAAAAACCCCACACCAAAAAAACACCCCCCCCAAAAAACCCAACCAAACAAACAAAAAAACCCCAAACACAAACAATTAAACAGGTGTATCTTTAGAATTATTTATTTTGTTCATTAAACTTACCAAAGACTCCTTTGAACCCATAGCACAGGTATTTCTTCTCTTTCCCACAGCAATCTCAGTGAGGCCGTATTTAGTGTTCTTATAAAAATTTAAATGCAATATCCTTCCTTTGCTATTTATAGGAAACCGAAAAAAAGAAAATAGTTTTCAGCTAGCTGGGTTATCTTAGATACAAATTAAATTTGGACAGCTGACAAAATATCCTTGGAGAGCTCAGACTCTTGCCAATAGGATTAAAGAAAATCTGCTTTCCTCAGAAACATAGTGAAGAAGATAGTGGGAAACTTATAGTCTGAAAATCAAAAATAGACTCCATTGTGGGAAAAAAGACTGTTACATTTTGTAATTTCTCTCACATATTACATTAATAGTGACTTATTTCAAGAAAATCTTTAATCAAATATTTTAACATTGTGGAAGACATGAGCTGTGTAAAATGTCATGGGTCTAAATGAAAAAAGCTCAGACAACATTTCATAACCTAACCGTCTTCATCTAAAGGCAATTTGCTTTGATGTCTAGATCCTGGCTACTCATATATTGAGTTATTAAATGATGACTTTTTTCCGTTCTGTCTGTGATATGTGAAATAAGTTGTTGAACTGCACATATTTTTTCCTTTTCTTATAATTAATTGCTAGAATTAATCAGGAAATTATTCAACTTGAATGATACTATTTCTGAATTGTTATTTTAATTAGGTAGATTAACCTTAATAATATCATTTTTTCAACATTACATGAAAATCAAAAGCAATGACAGCCATCTCAGTCACATATTGTGAACAGAGAGATCTGTTTCTGTCTGTGAAGAACATTGTCCTCTGTTTTCACTTTGTTGTGTTACTGTTCTGAACACACCATATGCTCGAAAGCCTGAATGAAATATCAAGAGAACAAAAATCTGCTTTATAGACCCATCCTCTGTTTTGTCTCCATGCACTGTATCTTCCTGAGGACAAGTGATAAATCCACTTTGTTGGTGGATGTATACACTGGATGATTCAAGCAGCACTAAGAAAAAGCAAGGGGAACTTGAGTGCTGTAGGAGACCAGATTGATTTCTTCAGGTTGTGCAGATTGCACAGTGAACTCTTCAAAAAGTGGAAAAACATGCTTTTGCTTTACACAGAATGAAGAAACAGGTGAATTCTCCCTTCATCGTTCTGCCCTGATGATTGCCTGTAAAGGGAGAGATGCACAGCTTTTTCTCCAGAAACATGTGACTTCTATATTGACTGAGAACACACAATGCATTTTGAAATATATTTTGGATTAAGACAAATGCTACATCATTAATAGGTGTAAATAGTCTTGTCTTCTCTTGACAAGAAATTGAGAAAAGTTATGATGTTTTGTTTCATAAAGATATATCTCTGAACACTCTAATAGCTTTTTTCACATTAATTCTTGAGACATTGGTGGGGGGGGGGTTCAGATAAATGTCTTTTAGTTACTAATGAGCTTAAAACCAGTGTGACATAAACTTTCTCTAAGGGCTGTTTTTAATAATGGAAAGGAACATATTTACAAGGAAAACACATAAAACCAGATTTGATATTTTTTTAAGTGATATTCTAATTAAAAATATAGCTACCAAATAAAATTCTGGAAACTTAAACCATATTGGCTTCAGTGAATCCTGTTTTTGTAGAGGAATTTGACATGTAGAAAACTTTATTTCAAGAAGATTTATAACTTCATTTTCAACTACGTAAAGTTAAAACAGCCCGCTAAATGATAAGAAAATGCAGCTTTATAACATGAATATGAGTTAAAAATTAAGTTCTTATGTATCTAATTAAACATTTCCATAGGTAATCGCTTACAAGTCAGAAGTACAAAAAGAATAATATTTGAACTATTAAATATTATAAATAATTTAGCACAATCATTCTCTATCTAGTTGATATTCAATGTGAGAGGAATTCTTGTCTGATTTCCTAGATGAGGGGTGGTGGCAATGGCCATATCCATATCTTCAGTGAAAGACCCAGGGAATAGCTACAAAAATCTGAAAATCCCCACAAGCTTCACTAATAAAAGGAATTCTCTTATTTCATTGCTGCTTAAAGACAGCTTATAGTGAGGGAATGGAGCAGGCTTTTTCCATTCAAAATATGCAAGAATGGATATTCGAGGACAGGAAACCTAATATCCTCTGTCTATAAATGTACATGATGAAAAATGTAAGATCAAGAAAACATGTCTAATACTTCCTCACAGTGTCCTCCAAGCTGTAATGACAGATTCTCAAAGGTTTTCTTAGCAAAGACTCTTCCTGTTGAGATTTTTGCTCCAGCATCCCAAACTTCATAAGAATGAACATCAGAGATTAAAATATTGTTAATATAATTGTATTCCTATTTCTTTTCTGCCATTTCACTTCCAGATTTTACAAGATGCATGTCTAGTTCTCACATGGAAATTCTTTCCTATTATTTTCCAAATGCTTTTCTCTGTTTTGTAGATCAATATTTTATCCTGTGATCATTTTTTCAAGACTGAAGAGACTTAGGCTGTTTATATATTTCCTTGCCTGGATGTTTTTCCATACTTCTTTCTACTTTGCTTCTATTCTTTTCCCAAATGCATTTTGTAATTTTCAAATGTGATACTTAAGACATGACTGTGTGAATCAGTTTGAATTAATTCACACTGCATTTCATCTGTTTTTTACTGAACTGTCATGATTTTCCAAAATTATTCCTTTATTTTTCACAACATATCTCAATCTTCATTTATCTAAATACTATGATGAATTCAGCAAATTTGTACCTTTACATTCTTGCCCTCTTTTCCATATAATTTATGAATGACTCCAATACTTGTGGTCCAATCCATGCACAGATTTCTATGAGATTTAGCTGTTCTTTGGTACCTTTTTTAAACTGTACAATGGTTAAAAGCCAAGAAGGACAAGTAAGAAAGATTTTTTTTAAAAAGCAGAATGCAGGTATTCATAGATATACTATTGCTCCAGAATGTGACAAAAGTATATAGTGCATTTTAACGATGAATGGACACAGTAATCAGCTTAGGCTTTTATAAAACATCTAATATATTACAGTAGAATACTATGTTTATAAATACTAATATTTTACCAGGTAAACGTATTAAAGCAGAAAATGTACTTCTGTATAGAACTTCAGTGTAATGTAATCACTGTAGGGATCAGTGCTTTATCTTGGTTTATCTTAGTTTCCTTACCAGTGGTCTAAGAGTAAATGTGGGTCTTAAATATTAACAATGATGCAATTGTAAGTTGTGATTTTAAAATTGACGGAATAATAAATATTTTTCTCAATCACTTAATGCAATCTGTATAGCAAAAGAACAATAGACGCATCCTGGTTTCATCTGGGATAGGGTTAATTTTCCTCTCCAGAGCAGGCACAGCTCTCTGTTTTGAGTTTAATATGTGAATAATGCTGATACGACACTGACGCTTTTGCTGTTGCTGAGCAGTGGTTACCCAGAATCAAGGATGGTCCAGGGTCTCATGTGTTGCCAGTGAGTAGGTGAAAAGAATCTGCTGAGTAGCACAGGTGAGACCGCTGATATGAGCTGGTCAAAGAGATATTCCCCACCATGGAGTACCACGCACAGCATATAAACTGGGGGTATTTGGCCAGGACAGGTGGATCACTGCTAGGGCATGGACTGGCACCAGTCAGCAGGGGCATGAAATCACTTGTCGCTCCTGGGCTTCATCTCTTTCTCACTCTGTATTATTACTAGTAGTAGTAGTAATTGTATTAGCCATAGTAGCAGTGGTAGTATTACAGTCACTATTGTCTTTAACTTTTAACTAATAAATTGTTTTTAGCAAGACCCATGAATTTGACCTTTTTTTTTTTTTTTTTTTTTTTTTTTTTTTTTTTTTTTTTTTT
>JANEHK010000059.1:2436317-2457421 GCA_025960845.1 Tachycineta bicolor | reverse complement strand
TTTTTTTTTTTTTTTTTTTTTTTTTTTTTTTTTTTTTTTTTTTTCCCTTTTCTTTGTTTTCCTCCCCTTCCCACCAGAGGTGAGAGGAGAGAACAAATGGCTGTGTGACACTTATTTGCCAGCTGGTGTTAAGCCACAACAGAGGACCAAGAAGCAATTTGCAAGTCTGATTAGAGGTACTGGAAATATGGAGAAAGCTGTAACTGTCTAGCAGTATAAAGAGTTCTCATCTCTGGCACCTAGTGCTTTAGAAGCACAATGTAAAATTAAGGTGACTCTAATTACAAGTTCTAAAATCACTTAAAAGCGGGAAAAAATATAATTTAAAGCAAGATGCTTAATATTTGACTGCAGTGTGTCTCTGTCCCTGCTTTAGAAAGACAGAGATTTATTTGTTTGGTTAGTATTCCAAATGCAGTAGCAGCAGGTGGCCTGATGATTAGCCAAGCTAATAAGCACTGCTGAGTAAAACAAAATATAGCCTAGCACTATAGCACAGTGTCATATTGTTGCAACCATATATTTGTGGGTGTTAAATTTTATTTCTCTATCTTTTCTTTAAGTACTATAAATAGCAAAAGAGCAGCTTAGAAATCAGATGTTCTGGACATGTCTAAAAGTGTGCACCCAGCATTCTGCTCATTTTCTGAAATCTTGCTGTAAATGTTGATAGCCAGCCCAGTCTACAAGTACGTAACTGATGAGAACTTTATAGAAAATGTTTTGATTTAAATGTGATGCCCAACATTTGCTGAAGAATTACATAAGTAACTTAGAGAGAATGAGATGTCACTTTCCTGAAGAATCCTGGTTTTAAGATGAATCTTAAAACAGCAGGACAGCAGTAATAGCAGTTACAACCACAGTAAATTCTGGGGTAGAACAGCTGAAGGAGCTAGGCAGAGAGTTTCCGGTGTCAGGGATTTCCAAGAGAGACCTGGCTGGATCCAGCAGCTCTAATGAGAGAGGCTGACATGATGATGGTCTTGCCAGAGAAACTGTGGGATATAGTACAAAAAGATTTCCTGGGCTGATTCAGCCATCTTATTTTTGCCCATGCAGGTGAGCAGAGAAGAGGCTGAGGAGAGAAATTCCAGGGCAGTCAAAAAGGAATTGGGATACTAGGAAGATAGACTGAAGGGAGGAGCACAGGTGGTGTTGTCCTCAATCCCTTTGGTATCAGGGAAGCATTCTGACAGAAACAGCTGAATTCGCCTGATCAACACATGGTGAAAGACTGTTGTCGTAACCAAAGCCTTGGCTTTTTAGTTTTGGGGTGATTTATACAGTCCTAGGCCTGCTGGAGACAGATGGGGTTTGCCTGTCTAAAAGGGGTAAAAGGATTCCAGCTGTGAGCAGGCAGAGTTGATTGAGAGTGCTTTAAAATGGGTTAGAAGGAGGAAGTGGATAAGGCCAGGCTCAATAGAGATGAGTCTGGGAGTGCAATGGACAGCTCAGCTGAAGTGCACTTATGCCCATGCACATGGTTTGCATAACAAACAGGAGGAGCTAGAAACCACAGTGCAGCAGGAGAACTATTGCATATTTGCCATTACGGAAACGTGATGGGATGACTCTCATGGCTGGAGTGCTGCAATGAGGGTCATGAGCTCTTCAGAAGGGACAGGCGGGCAAGCAGGGGCAGTGGGGTGGCTCTGCACTTTGGGGAGGGTTTTGACTGCGCAGAGCTCAAGGGCAGTGAGGATGAGGTAGGGTGCCTGTGGGTAAGGATCAGGGAAATGCCAACAAGGCAGACATCCCAGGGGAGGCTCTTACAGACCACCCAGACAGGATAAAGGGGCAGCTTCTCTGTAAGAGGTTGGCTGACATTTTGCTATTGCTAGTCCTTGTTCTTTTGGAAGGCTTTAACTTGCAGGATGTCTGCTGGAAACTCAAAAATGTAGAGAGGAAGCAATCTAGGAGATTTCTGGAGTTTGTGGAAGAGAACCTCCTGACATGGAAGGCAGGATCATTGCCCTTCTAGAACTAATGTTTACAGAGAAGGTCTGGTGGGAGATGTTGCAGTCAGAGGACATCTTGGGCATAATGACAATGAAATGACAGAGCTTTCAATCCCTGGTGAAATAAGGAAAAAGATCAACCAAACCGTATCTAGGATTTCCAGAGGGTGGACTTCGACATGTTCTTGAGACTAATTCAAACAATCTCTTGGGAAACAGTTCTTAATAACAAAGGGTTTCAGGAAAGCTAAGAAGGAAATTTAAAGGATGCAGGAGCAGGTTTTCCCTGTGTGCTGAAAGGCAAATCATAGAAGACCAGCCTGGCTGAATAGGGAGTTTTCACTGAGACTTCATAATCCTTGGAAGAAGGGCACACAAATCAGGGAGAATACAAAGATGTCATTAGGCCATGTAGAGAGAAAATTAGGCAAAAGCATGGTTAAAAATTGATCTGGCCACTGCTATGAATTTTTTTTTTTTTCAATAATTATTTTTTAGAAATCAACAACAAAAGGGACTCCAAAGAAAAACTTTCATCTTTACTGCATACGGAGGGGAACTTTATCAACAAGGATGAGGAAAATGCTGATGGACTTAATGCCTTCTTTGTCTCAGTTTTTGACTGAAAGACCAGCTATCACTGGGGCAACCAGACGCTGACCTGGTACATGGGACAGGCAGCAACACTGACCTCCTGTAATCCAGGAGGAGGTAGTGACCTGCCGAGCCTGTGGGACCAGATGGGATTCACCCAAGGGCACTGAGGGAGCTGGTGGAAGAAGTCAAAAAGCAACCCTATAATTTTTCATCAGTCCTGGATAACCAGGAAAGTCTGAGATGATTGGCCAATATAGTGTCTACCCACAAGAAGGGTCAGAAGGAGGATCCTGGGACCTACAGGTGCGTCAGCCTGACCTTAGTCCATGGAAAGGTCAGACCATCTTGAGTGAGATCACAGCATATACAAGACAACAAGGGAATTAGGTCCAGCCAGCATGCATTGAAGAAAAAAAGGTCCTTCCTAACCAATATGGTCTTCTTTCATGACCAGACAACCTGTGCAGTGAATAGATGAAGGAAGTTCTCTTGATGTAGTCTACCTGGACTTCATCAAAGACTTCAACACTGCCTGTCATGCAACCCTCCTGGAAAAGCTGGCGTCTCATGGCCTGGATCAGTGCACTTAACCTGGGTTAAGAACTGGCTGCACAGCCAGGCCCAGGGAGTGGAGGTGAACAGAGCTGCATCCAGGTAGGGGCTGGTCACTTGTGGTGTCCCCACAGGATCAGTGTTGGGGTTGGTCCTGTTCAATATCTTTATTGGTGATATGGACAACAGGATCAAGTGCACCCTCAGTATGTTCACAGATGACAATAAATTAAATGAATGTGTTGACCTGCTGGATGGAAGGAAGGCTCTGCGGAGGCATCTGGACAGGCTGGATCAAAGGGCTGAGGCCAACTCTATGACGTTCAATAGGCCAAGTATCCAGTCCTGTCCCTGATTCACAACAACTCTGTGCAGTGCTAGAAGCCAGGGGAAAAGTGGCATGAAAGTAGCCAGGCAGAAAAGGACCTGGGTTTGCTGGTTAACAAGATCTGAACTTTAGCCAGAAGTGTAAGTGGCCAGAAGGCCAATGGCACCCTGGCCTGTAGCAGCAATAGTGTGTCCATCAGGACCAGGGCAGCGATTGTCCCCCTGTACTCGGCACTGTTGAGGCCGCACCTTGAGTGCTGTGGTCAGTTTGGATCCCTCACAGCAAGAAGGACATTGAGGAGCTTGGAGAGTGTCCAGAGAACAAAAATAGAGCTGGCGAAGGGTATAGAGAAAAAGTCATACAAGGAGCAGCTGAGGGAGCTGGATGTTTATTGTGGAGAAAAAGAGTCTCAGAGGAGACCTTACCACTCTCTGTAACACCCTGAAAGGGGGTTCTAGCAGGTGATGATCAGGCACTTCTCCTAGCTAACTAGTGACAAGAGAAGAAGACATGGTCTCAAGTTGTGCCACAGGAGGCTAAGGTTGAACATGAAGAGGAGTTTCTTCAGGATGGTTAAGCTTGGGAATGAACTGCCCAGGGAAGTGGTGGAGTCATCAGCCCGGGAGGTGTTTGAGAAAAGACTCGTCATGGCACTTAATGCTATGGTTTATTTAGCATGATGGTCATCAGTCAAATGTTGACTCCATGATTTTGGAGGACTTTTCCCCCCTTAGTAATTCCACTGTTTTATGATCCAGACTAAATTCTGCCAATTTCAGATAGATTTGTTTTAATCTGTGCACGTCTGCTTTTCAGACTGCGTGTTCTAATAAAATCAGTCTGTATGTTCTAATAACTAAATAAAACTCAAAAGTGTTAGTGATTAAAGGATTATGGTTTCATCGTGCTAATTAATTTGATTTGTAATATATCATTGCTTCCTGAACTCACTTTTTCCCTTAATGGCTATGTTCATTAAAAAGATTTACTAATAAAAAGATTATCTTCAAATCCTAGCTTATTTTTCTAAGATTCGGAGATGGTCCCTAGAGGTACATGGATTATAAGACCAGGGAGAAAAATTCTGAAACAAGTTGCCCATATGGCACAAACCTTCAGCTGCTCTGAGTCACTAGATGTTTCCTAGACCTCTTTATAGAAATTCTTTAACTGTTCTGAATTTAACAGTTTAACTGTTCTGAACTTTAACAGTTCTGAATTTGGAGACAGTGACCTGCAACACACATTCTGAGTTTTACGTTCTGAATTTATTCTATCAGCCTGGACTTGTTTAAGGGATGAGAAAAACCAGGATGTTTATGAAGAGAACACATCTTTCACATTTATCTACATACCTCACAGATATAAGAATAGGTAAAAATAAAATTGCCTTTATATCTTACTATTAAGACAGATTTTTTTTCCCCCCCTAGTATTGTAACACAAGTTTCTTCAAATAGCAAGTAGTTGGGACTTTATGTGAAAGATTTCAGTCCTCTCCCCAGTTAGAAGGTTGAATCTTCCCAGTCAGTGTTCACTTCTTTTGCTGCAAAAAGAGGCCTACACAGATTGCAGAAACTTAGAGACTTTGATGGGAGAGGTAAATTTTAAACTCCTTTGGCTGTTCTCAGAAGCCTCAATGGGAAAGTGTTTCATTACCTGCCTAAATCATGACTTTTTTTCTGTCTTTGTCCATTATTGAGACAGCTGTCTGTGCACAGAATAGATTTTATTGGCATTTCACTTCCATTCTCCCATTTGCCAATGGGAAATTTTAATTGAAGAAGTTTTGCTGTAACCCCAGACATCTCTCCTATCATCTTGTGGTGATGAGTTCATCCCAGCATATCCTGAGGAGACACAGAAAGACCAGGTAAGTAAATTTTTCTACCCTTTACTGAATTCTCTAAAACACCTCAGTCTGTGAAGCTGTGGAAAGAAAAACAAGAAGAAAATAAGTAACCTAGCACGTGCTGGTATATTACATAAAGAAAGTAATAAAAGACAGGGTCACTTAGGGAGGGATGAGATGAAATCCACATGAAGTCAGTTCCCACTGAAAGATATATTCAAATCCTAGTGTGGGACTGGGTATTGAATAAAATTACCTGATACAGAGTAGTACAAAATAAAGTATCAAAAAGCAATGAATCTGGAGTCTCAATCTGTTGAGATTAGTTTTGGGAGCATATGCAAAACTATCTGAAGCATATGAAAAATAAATGTTTACCTCATATCATTTAGTATTTCTTGCTAATATCCCAAATGCAAATATAATTAGTATATGTTCATTTATTTGTACGGATCTGGAAATACAGCTCACATCTGCAAAGTCAGTTTTGTATCTAAAACAGCCTGGAACTGTAAATCTTCTCATTTCTATGGGCTAGGTTTTCTTTTTGTGTGTGCTCTATAGTCATAAACTCCTTACATCTAGGCAGGATAAGAGTCTTTGAGCAGGCAGACAAGCTGTTCTGTCATGGAATTTTGCTACAGCACACAACCTATACATTCCCATAAATTTTAACTTCAGAATGTGTTACAAACTTAGTCAATATTTAGGGACACTTTCAGATGTCTTTGACTTTCAGGCATCCTCACTGGTTTGAAAATATTTATTTTTGCACAGTATTCTGCTTTACTAGAAAAATGGCACGTGTTTTTGCAGGCACAACTTGCAAGGGTGGAATGAGGAGCCTGGAAGATGATGAGTTAGATACATCTGTTAAAACTTAGGACAGAAATTTGGACAAAGAATTATGTATACCAAACTGGGGCTTGTCCATCATGCTACTTGTATATTTAATATTTTTAAAAAGAGCAAAATCAGAAGACAATACCTGACATTAAGACTTCAATGGTGCACAAATGGTGTATAATTGTTCATAATTCACGTGAGCCCTGAGAAAATTGTGTCAGCTTTTGAGTTACCCTGGACAGAATTTGTGGCACATGGGAATCTCCTAGTTTATTTAATTAACATCCAGAAGATTATGAAGTTAATCAAATACATAATCAGTCAAAATGATACAAGGTTTTATAAATCTTCCTCAGCGGCCTATTATATCCTGGAACACTGCCTGTGCTTTGAGTACTTAATGGCTGCATATTTTTCTTTCTTGTAGATTTTGTACCTTTGTCTTTAGTCAGGTATAAAAAAATTTGCCTCACTGAAAATAAATTAATCTCCTCCATGGAAACCTTAATCATTAACTTTTACAAATTTCTTATAATATCTTTCTTATAATATAAATAATATAAATTCTTATAAATTTAATAAAATATCAATTTCTATGCCATCTACATTGATTAATAGGCTGGATCATATATATATATATATATTTATATATATGTGTGTGTGTGTGTGTGTGTGTATATATTCTCTTATGATGATATAGGTAGCTAGCCTGTCTTGCCTGAGATTTATTAAATAGAAAATTATTTTAATTATGGAATATATATATCTTGATCTTTTTGTACATATTGGCCATAATTGCACTGAATTTCCAGATTTTGCATGAAGATTTTTCTCTAATAGCAGCCCTGAGGTTTCTTGAAATTGGTCTCTGTCTCTACTTTTTGAGGTCACAGTTTTTCCTTGGGTAAATATGGTTCAGATAGAAACTCTAAATAGGAAAAGTACATGTGTTTCAGAAGGTTGATTCACTCTAGAGCCAAAGTAGGGAATTCAGAAAGCTACACTATCCCAGTTAATACAAAATGTTTTTACATAAAGTTTAACTTATTAGAAATCTGCTTCATGTGTGCATTCTCTAGACATGCTGACACAAATGTCATATGCCTCAGCTGTGAGAGGCCTATTAGGACACTGTCATTAAGAGAACTGAGGGAAAAGACCACTGTCTGTGTTTGCAGATTTTCAGGGTTTTCAAGCTTTACAAATTTCAAACTGGTTGTGCGCATTGCTGAAATTCTTGAAAAAGTGGGAATTTACAGTGTATGTACCAATTCACATACATGTGGTAATATATGTAAAATCAATTAAAAAAAAACAAATAAGCACCGCCCCCCAAAACAAACAAACCAACAAACAAAAGAATCCAACCAACTAACCACAAAAACAAAACACAAACATGAAGCTGGCAAAAGTAGTGTTCAAAATGGTTTACTAGTTGCCACAGTATAACCACTCTTACCAAACTTTTCCGTAATCATTTGAGGACAGAGACGTAAAGCTGAAAGAGAGATGGAATCATAGAACATCCTGGGTTGGAAGGGACCTGAAAAAATCATCAAGTATAATTCCTGGTCCTGAAGTAGGGCAAATCACATAGGCCTAAAACTGTAGTAATGCTGAGGGGTAGGTGGGGTTTTTTTTGTTGTTGTTGTGTTTTTTTTTTTGTTTTTTTTTGTTTGGTTGGGTTTTTTTCCACATAAATTAAGTTCAATTAAGAATAAAGGGTTTTCTATTGGGCTTATACTGTTATTAAAGTAATATATACAATATAGCTGTAATGTACAGCTACAGTGTACTTACAATGTAAGTAATTCCAAACAAAACCTCAAAACTTAGCATAGCTGTTACTTACTGAGCTTATCTTGTAAATACAAATTCACACATATTGTATTTTTATAAGCTACTTGTAAAAAATGAGGATTTAAATCAAGCAGTATTTCAATGAGACTACTGTAAGAGTATATTTGCAATTAGAGGATTAATGGGCACAAGTAATAAATTGATATAAAATAGCTTTTAGCACATTAAGCTACATAGTTTAAAAATTAATTAATAATTAGTTTTTTTAATCCTTATTTATTTTATATTTTAGACTATGGAAAGACAAACAAAAATCTCTTACCTTTCATAGGCTTATTAAAAATACTCAGAGATAGTAACAGATGTTTAAAATGTTGCATATAAGCAGGTATTACTTAAAATTATTTTCTTATTCTTTAGTATTATTAGAATTTAGTATGTATATTTATGTTCTCCATTTATGTATGTATATTATGTTATGTAGCACGTTAGGTAATACGTGATAAATATGCCCTTGTCAGCAATATAATTTTATTTTATTTATTAAAGAACTACATTTGTTAGGGACACCGTATTTCTCTGTCTCCTTCGACTAGATAGAGGTGGCTTTGTATTTCTGACATTTTTCAAAGACATGAGATCTCTAGGCAGATGCAGAAAGCAATTTCTTCCTTCTGGAGTGAGTTTGTAAGAAATATATGTGGTCTTGATAGGGAAAAAACAGAGGTTACAGAAACAATGTTTAGGAAGCCATAAACTCTGTTAATGTGCTTCTCATATACAAATAGTTAGAGAATAGGAATAAGTTGTTTTGTTTTCATTGAAATATGTGGAAATTCTTGCTTGAGATAAAATAAAGCTCAAGCTTAAGCAATCTTGTTCATTGGATTTTTCTAGCAAGACATTATTTTTAAAGGAAAGTGAAATTAAATACATCTATTTCTACAGAATTTAGATATGTGTTCCATCTCTTCAAAAGGTTTCTTAGTAGGATTTTGGTTTGGAAAAAAACAGGATTTTTTTGTTTGGTTGGGGTTTTTTTTTTTTTTTTTTTTTTTTTAAGAGTGCTAAATAGTGTTTTGTGATCCATTCAGTTGGCTCTCTTAAAAGGTCTTTGGTTAAACTGTTTTAACTAAATAGCCCTGGATCACTGGCACTATTCTCCTTCATTGTTTTCCAGAATTGTGTAGAATTTTCCAGAAATGTATAGAAATTTACCAAAGGAAATTATTTTGTTGATCTTTGAACTAGATGAGGCAAAAAACAATGTTTCTTTCCATTCTGGGATACTCAAGAAGTAGTAACCAAACACATATACTGGCCGAAAACAGTTGTTTCTCTGTCAGTATTCCTTACTCTGAGTCAGTGTACAAACAAAAAATTCCACTCTTAACTAAAAGTTCTGTGATGCTCTTTTCTCCAGAACTTCAGTTGTTATGAAATGTTCATTTAATTTTTTTAAACTCAGAAATTACCAAACTTCTCTTTGACTTGTACTTCAGCTATGTGGTTAATCTAGAACAGGAGAACAAATAGCTTGAAATATTTGCTGCTGCTGAAGAATCCGGCATGCAATTCAGACATTTCTCTAAGTCTAGCTTGAGGTAGAAAAAATTATTCTAAGGTATATTTTAACCACATTCGGAAGGTTTCAATTGTTCTTCCATCATACTGGCTTCCATCATAGTGGTTTTATATTGTCCCAAAATGGCCAAAAGAATGCAGACAAATCTCTGATAAATCATAGCTTTGTGCCCAAGATTTACTGAAGCCAAAATGTGTGTAATCTTGAAATGCACTCTTACCATAGCAAGCATCTTTCCCTTTTGTTTTCTTGCATATCTATACTAGTTTTAAGTTAGTTTCTCCTGTGTTAATTTCTGTTGAGGTGACAATAGCTAGTATGGGGTTGTGTTTTGAATTTGTGCTGGAAACAGGGTTGATAACCCAGGGATGTTTTAGTTTCTCCTGAGCAGGGCTTACACAGAGCCTTTGTGTTCCTCTGAGAAATGGTTTTTCCCTTCAGAGTCCCCCTGAAGCCTGTGCTATGTAGTTTAACCCTTTTTCCCTATCATACTTCTGACCCTATTGGCTCAGGACCACTATCTTTCCTTGGCCCAAAACTAGATGAACCCCTGCCTCTTCCTGTTTGCTCTCTCTCCTCTCTCTCCTGGAACATCACATTGAGAATAAAGCTTGGACTGGAGCTGGGGTGAGAGCCACTGTTTTGAAATCTTTATTCTGTGTCTCTGAAATATATTTCCCTAAAACCCCTGAACAGCTGAGCTAGCAAGAGCCCAGGGGGTGGCTAGAGGGAGTATATTTCACTCACCCACCCCACCAGTGAGGAGACTGAGGGTGTGCAGGGAGCTGGGAGGGGACATGGCTGGAGCAGCTGACCCCAACTGACCCAAGAGATTTCACACATAGTGGCATCACACTCCACATAGAAAGCTGTAGCAAAGAAGGAAGGGAGGGACAGAGAGATGGTGCTTGTCTGCCCAAATCACTGATAAGCATGGAGTCTTGTTTTCCTGGGGGTGGCTGAACACGTGATGCCTGCCCACGTTTTGCTTTCCTTGAGTCTGTAAAGTTTGTTTTACCTATTAAGCTGTCCTTGTCTTAACTCATGAGTTTTTTTCACTTTTAGTCTCTTGATTCTCTTCCCCATGTCACTGAGTATGACTGAGACAGAGGGGTGCTTAGTTGTTGTCCAGGGTTAAACCACAACTAAACCTCCTCTGTTCTTATTTCAGTTATATCTGAAGAGGTACTGAAATGTAGTTTTACTGTTATTAAAAAAAAAGAAAATAATCTCTTTCTTGTTTATTGTATGTAACTCAATGCAACAACCTCACAGGTAAGATTTTACGGTGGTTCATTGAGCTGAGCTTTTTTTTTCCTACAGATATGACATGTAAACAAGAACCTCATGTTAAATATTCCAGAGGCTTTACACTCCATACAAGCTAGCAGTGGTTGTTTTATTTTTAACCTTCATGTAATGGAGGAAGATTTTATCTCACTTGAAAATTCTGAGCGTCTAAGAAAAGTACTCTTTAGATGCAAATTTCCTGTCTTTAGGATAAACTGTGTGTTTTTCTTATTAGTGACGGTAACATATTTAAAGTGCAGCTACTGTCAGAAACTTCTCCCTAAATATTAACTTAGCCTAGGCAGGTACTTCTGTATGACCTCTTTTTTTTCCTTAATGACATCTAGGAAATGTAGTCATAGTACTAATCAATGAGCAACCTTTCCAATTAATAGTCCATCAAGTTTAATTTTATTTAAAAACAATTTATTTATTAATGATTAAATTTATTAAGTTATTTATTGGAATTAATGCATTCAAAATGGGCTCCAAAATTTAAACTTGGGTTCCCTTTCATTATTGTTCTCCCATTGTGACCTTATCAGAGAATGATATAATGCAATGCTTTATAAGACATGGAGGTCCTCTTACTGCCAGTTTTTCAACTGAAAGATTACAGAAAAGGAAACTCTGGATGTCATGGATTAGATTTATAAAGGGATTTTAGGCTCTGAAAACAATCCAGGCATAAGTAGGTTTTATCCTCAGCACTTAAGGTATTTGGTTATTTGCAGGAGAGATTCATTCTTGGTAAAAATATGTATGTGGAAACACAAACATTCTGTTAGGACAGAGAAGATGGCTTAAAAGGCCAGCGTTGTGATTTATGTCTCCTATCTTACTAATATGCAAAGTTTTCTCACTGAAATGGTACTAAAAAAAGTCGAGGTATGTCTGTCGATGTTGTGCAAGGTTATATATGCAATCAAACTACTTACTGATCTTTTCAAGAGGGATGGAAATGTGAGAGGAGAGTTCCCACAGAGAAGTGACAACACAAGGGTGTTAATGCGTCCAGGAGACAGCATGATCAGAGGGGCTGTCACGTATGAACTGTGAACTCTGCACAACCCAGGACCCATCTCAAATTTTTACACACAAGCAGGGGAGACTCTGGGATTGAGAGGCAGGCATCAGCAGTGCATGCAGAGTAAGTGAGCTGTGACTTCAGAGGGATGAGGGTGACATGATGGTAGCACTCTCACACTTGCAGAGGTACAGGTTTTGAAGGAATAGCAGAGTTGTCAAGGACAGAGAAGGAAAGGGGTAGCTCAGAAGCATGGGAAAGGTAAGACTGAGGATAAGGGTCAGGGGACAGAACTGCACTGATGATAACAGGGGCAGACAAATGCAAGCAAATCAAGGGCAAGTTCTGGGCCCGGATGGTGGACAGATCAGCCAGGGAAGATGTCCTGTTGAAGCTGATACTCCCAAGGAAGGCTGTTGAATGTATGAAGACTGAAGGCAGCCTTGACTGTGGTAACTGTAAGGCTCTGGAGCAATATAGCCTGAGAGAACTGACTGAGCCAAACAACACAATTTTACAAAGGCAACCACCTTGATTTTGAGATGGGCAGTCTTTTGACCTGTTCAAATACTTGTTTCCTTAGAGGAAGCATTGTCTTAGAGCCAAAGGCACTGAAGACAGCTGAGCTCACCCCTGAAACAGGACAAGCTGATCCTGATAGTTGAGTTCTGCAGAAAAAGCCTGGGGAACCTAGGGCCAGCAATTTATCAGGACACAGCAGTGAACCCAGGGAGTTAGACAGCCTCTGAACTTGGGGCTGCACCACCAAGAAGAAGGATCACAACCCATTGTTAGGCATTGGTAAGACCGCCCTGTTAGTCCAGGCTTGAGCTCCTTGCACAGGATAGACCCTGACACACTGGAGTGAGTTCAGTGGAGGATTCCCATGGAATCTTCAGGACACTTAGGAGACATGGAGGGTATTGGACTGGTTCAGCGTGGGGAAGATGAGGGGCAAGGGAGACATCATTACTTGTGGTGTGTACAGTAATACACATGTAGATAGGATACAGAGGAAATTAAACCAAACCCTTTTTGGTCATACAGAACAATAGAACAAGTGTCAATATTCATAAGTTGGAATTTAAGAAATTGTGAGGAGATCTAATTTGGATTTTTTTATTTTCTATTTTTTTCAGCAGAAGAGTGGTCAAGTACATGAGTGGATCACCAGAGAAGCTGTGGTGTCTCTGCAGTTTGACGTGGACACAGCACTGAGCAATCTCGTCTAATTATACTTACTTTGAGCAGCGATGTTTAGCAGTCCCTTACGTGCTAAATTATACAACCATGTGGGTCTCTGGTGATGTTGAAAAGACCAGATAACAAGTTGAACAATTAATGCAAAAGTTATTTTAAAGAAATTATGTATACTTCAAGTTATGTTTTGATTAATAATAGTACTGTACATTGTGCCCAAGTGACAAAGTCCTTGAAAAAAAAAGTTTAATTCTACTTAAGAAGAATGAAACAATGCATCATCCTAAGTAGATATATTAAGAGAATATGAAAATATATTTTTTTGCCTTGTTCAATCTTTTGAACATAAATGAGTTTACTGTATGTCTCCAGTTAACTATATGTCTGTCTTCAGTAAGAAACTAAAGGTAGTATTAGTTACTAGAGGCATTTCACAGCTACAGTCTCGTTAAAGTCACAAAACCAATTACATCCTGGGCAACATGAAGTTAGTGATAGCTGTTTGGTTTCTCTTATGAGGCATCTAAAACTGCCATGTTCATTGGTGTTCAGTAAAAAAGCTTGTAAGACCAATTTCCTTCTGCATACATCACCACAAAACTCTGCTGGCCCAGAAGAACTTATAACCTTGCCTTGATATTAATTTTTTGCAGTCATTAACAGTCTGATGCTCCATTATCAGTCTGATATAAGGGATAAAGCCTGATAAATGGGAGGCATCATTTGAACTAAGAGTACTGTTTTCCCCTTCTCCTCACCTGTCTTTTATTTTATATGAAATACATGTTGCCTTGATTTCTCAGCTGGCAAATGCGTTGTCACTGTGCTCACCTTAACAAATACCCTTCTCCAGTCCTCTGTGTACATGCACTCTGAACCCACATTCTGCCGTCCCCATACTCTGAATGTCAAGTTGGGCTGTCCCAATGCCATAAACTGCCAGAGCAGCTTCTGCTCTTTCTGAACTGCCTATACACATAATTTGGAGGGAATAGACAGAAGACAGACTGCTCTCTATGTTGCATCATAACTGATTATACAGTTTCATGACAGTTTGCATTAACAACTTGATAGTGTGATAACAAGGAACCCACTTCTAGGAGAGCTGTTACAATATTTAAATGTGATCAAACAGTCAGACTTCATCATTATGTGGCAATGCCAGAGTGTATTACAATACACAATACAAATAGAGTATATTACAAGCATGACATGGGTTGCAACATTCCCAGGTTTGCAACACATATGCTTCACCACAGTTCTAGATAAGAAATTGTAAAACACCTATCAAAATACAAATAAAAGTGGTGTCTCATTATGTGGTACTGCTCTCTAGAACCTTGAGTTTGTAAAACACTTGTTAATTTTAATTTTTGGTCTTGGTTGAGGAGGTATGTTGATTTTGGTTATTTTGTTGGGATTTTTTACATCAGAATGTTATGATATGAAAAGATAAGCACATCAGACAGAAAAGGCATGCATTCTCACTAACACTAAAAATCAGACAAATAACAGGATGGGGTAACTTCCCCTATCAACTAGAGTTGATAATTTTATACTTTCAATTTGGAAAATGACAGTCTCAGTCTTCTTGTCAGTATTGTCCCAATGTTACTATTACAGTCCTTATAATCAAGTAAATTTTGGTGAAAAATTCCATTGGAGAACTGCAGAGATATTTTCACTGAAAAATTAGTAGCAGAACCAATTATGAAAACTGTCAAGTCTGAAAGAAATCCGTTATGCTCAATCAAGACTCACAGACTTGGATTAAAATCAGCACCTGATATTTTTCTGCACAACCCCTAGGTTCTGAAGAAAAGTTTCTCTTTGTAATGTTTTGTTGAAAAAAAAAAATTATAATAGAATATGTTTTTTGAAAATGTTAAGATTTTAGCAGAAGAGTCTGCCAATTTTTTTTATTTTCCTCCAGAAAGGATGAAAAAAGTAATATGCATGTGTCTTACAAAGGACATTAGAAAAAGAAAAAAAGAAAAGAAAAGAAAAGAAAAAAAAAAAAGTGGGGAATCATAGATTTTTTTGGTCCTTTCATTTAGAAGACACTTCATAATTACTGCAATATGACATCAACAGCACCCTTATCAACATGTCAGCATGGCATTCCAGGAAATAAAATCAAACCCACCTTCCTCTTTACTGGCTTGATGCAATTCTTAGGAGTTATCTCCATGCTTTCCTCTTCAAGGGAAAAAGCAGAGTCATTACATGGAAGGACATATATTACTTATTTAGCTGTTATTGCTGCTAATTCTACTAAGTATTCAAAGATCTTTCTGCCCTATACTATCTTACTGGGAATTTAGATTTACATATACACCTACCTTCCTTCATAACCAGTTTTGAGATTATTAAAAAGAAAACAAAGTGTCATTCTGGAAATAAGTAAATAAACCTTAATCAAAATATCATAATGTTTGAAAATTCCTTTTATGCTTTCAATAAGGTTATGGGAAGATCATGTGGAAATAATTTAAATATTGAATTAAACTTAAGCATATCCTAAATTATTCTGGGTTCTTTCTCTCTCCAGGTGACAGCTCATTTTTCATCAGGTACAAACACATAGATACTTGCAACTCTTTAGAACTATATCAACTTCAGCACTAAAATGAAAATGATAACATCAAAATTATTATCTTGAAGCCAAGTTCTCTCTCAAAATCTTATTTTTATGCTTCTCCAGTGGTTTTAGTTTGTTTAGGTTTTGTGTTTTTGTGGGTGGTTTTTTTTGTTTATTTGGGGTTTTTTTGTTGTTGTTGTTTTGTTTTGGTTTTGTTTTTGTTTTTGTTTGGTGGTTGTTTTTTTCCCCTGTGGGGAGAGAAGCTTATATTCATAATTCATTAAAAAATTCACACAACATTTAATGGACTATTTTCTGAATTTTCAATCTTATTCTTTCTTCTAAAATAGTATTTTTTTAATATTTAAAAATATTAAAAGAGGAAATTTTATGTTAGTGTATCTATTTTGACTTCCTATTTGACAAAACTATTTCTATGTTAATTAATTTGAGCAAAATAATTGTATCATGATATGATATATCATATCATATCATATCATATCATATCATATCATATCATATCAATCATATTGTAGTATATCAATATGTTATGTATGTTATGTTATGTTATGTTATGTTATGTTATGTTATGTTATGTTATGTTATGTTATATTAAATATATTTATGTCTCTTCTCTGGAAATTTTATAATGGATGACTTATATTTGCAAGCAAAATCAAAACCTCACACTCTCTGTGGATTCTTAATAGAACTATCTGCATACTCACAGTCCCCAAAATGTTCCATAACCTAATATACCTAATATTATCTTTTTGCAAACTCAAGTACTGCGAGATGGATGTCAGAGCGCATCCTAGTCTATAAAAACTCTGTTTACAAATACTTGGTGTAAGAAGTCACAATTGTAATCCTATTCTGCTTTTGCAGACAGTTTTCCAGCAACATTCAGCACTTAATAGACTAGCTGTAAAAATAAATAAATAAATAAATAAATAAATAAATAAATAAATCTTTTCTATAATTCCACTCATTTCTTCTTTTTATTTCTTTTACTTTTTTACTGAGGCTTATCATTCATATGTACTACTTTTTTTCAAGAGCTGAAGGGTATCAGGTATTCTGTAGTTTTAAGGTTTCTCTCCAGTGTGCTTTTCCTCAGAATAAGAAGGTATTTAAGGGTAGAAGCTAAGATGCAAATTGCCTGGAAACTTTTCTACTGATTTTTAATTTTTTTTAAATCTTTTCAACTTTTTTAGAAGGAAGGAAATATTTAAATATTTGAGATAACAAAAGATTAAAATAATAGATTCCCCTGTAACAAGAAAAGTTCCATTATCTGACCAAGTCACATCTGAATAATGCTCAAAATACATTTTCTAATTGTGCGGTCCACTCAGACATTTGGGGAAGTGCTGGGAAAGAAGTTCTTCCCTAAAGCTGTAATGTAGGGAAATCTCCCTTTTCATGCTTTCTTTGGAAGGGGCAGCTGAAGGCGGGGAAATGTCAGAGCTGTAAGTTGTTAAGTGAGTGGAAGATACATCTGGCTCTTGGGACAGCATGTGTCTCTTGCAGGTTTCAGATAAACTGGGAGGAAGCCTCTAGAGCCCTGGGTAGCATTTTTCCATTAGCACACTGCTCCACTGAGATGCTTTCTTTACAAGAAGTGATTTCCAAAGGGAAATGCTTTGGCCAAGTTCCAGCAACCAAAGATGAGTTCCTGACTTTAAGTCTCGGTTCATGTCTTGTGTTGGTCACTTCACTGAATTTGAGATGGCTGGTAGAGCCAAACTGCTGCTTCTTGACATCCACAGGTGTCAAGAACAAAGCCACACAGTGGAAAGGACACAGTTATGTAAAGCAAAGCGATGCACAGCCTTCTCCTCTTCAGGAAATAAACCCCCAATCCTGCATGGACATTAAATCTCTGAAGATGCCTGAAGAGTTTAATCACATGCAATATCAGATCATAAAATCCAATCCTCTGCACAACTTGCACACAGATATATGTGGATATTTGTCAACTGGGTCATGTGGAGAAATGAATTTGATTTGAAGAATACTATAATTAAAAAGCCCACGACATTTCATAGTGTATTGATCTTAATGATTAGGCATTCTCAACACTAAAAGCATTGCCTTCCTTTTATTCAATTCAGCTGAATGTAAAACTTACGGCATTGATCCTTGAAGTTTTAACTCCTAATTTCATTTTTTTAAATATTCTTTTTTTTTCTGTATGACTACCTTTAACAATGTTAATGTTTCTACCAGCTGGCAAAAAATAATGGAAAAAATAGTATTCTGTATTGAAACTGGTGGAAGTAAAAATGTAAATGTGGAGGAAAGAAGGAAAAATATTTCACTTCTTTGAATTTTTCATAGTTTGACACACATGAAAATAATTGTGTGACATCAAATGAAAAGAAATAATTTACATGCTATAACACTTAATTTTTTTTTCTTGGAAAATATGAATAATATTTTAAAGCTTGATGTTTCTTCAGCTTGTTTCCCATTAAAAACTTCTCTAATAAAATATTGTTTATACTTCCAAAAATAAACCTACTTTTTTATTCTCCACTAAATCTGTTCAAGAATAAACCTACTTTTTTATTCTTCTCTAGATGCATTGTCTTTTTGTTCCTTTTTTTTTTTTTTTTTTTTTTTTTTTTTTTTTTTTTTTTTTTTAATTCGAAGACAGAGTAAAAAAGCTGATGAAAATTTGATCCCTTATATCAAAGAGGCCAGGTTTGCCTCCAATGGGATATTATTTTTTATTTTTTATTTTTTTAGATAAATGAGCCTTGGGAAGGAAGCTGTTATAGAAAATTGACTTTTATTATCTTGTGACATTCTTGAGAAACTGCAGTGTTTGTTATTTTAAACTACTTTTAAGGCTGAAAGTCTAGTGTTGTGACACCCTGAGACTGGTGATTGTCATAACAATTCATCTTTATATAAACTTTTTTTTAAAAAAGGGGATTATGGGTATGTTTAATAAATTATTTCTCCAATCTCAATTATGCCCCTCAAGATATTTTGGCTCTGTATTATAAGGACTAACATATCCATAGAGATTTCCATACATGGATTATATGATTAATTCACAGAAACACAAAAATTATCACCATTGTGCTAGTGTTTCTACTGAATGAATGTGTGAGTATAATTTATGTGTGTATGTATAAACAAATATGAATACTGAGATGTTTGTTCACAACATATCAGAAGATCAGAGGATGATGTGATGGGAGTGTTTAGGAGACTTACAAATCAGTCCAATTTTAAGCTTTAAAATTGATTAATTCACAAAGCAGTTTATTACTGTCTTAGAGCTGCTGAGTAAAGTTGGAGCCAAAGCACACCTCCCCTTGCTTTCTCTATCATCCTGCTATGATGGGTTCATGCCGTTGCCTCCTGCAGCAAGAGGGGATCCTTGGCTAATACTTACTTTGTTATCTTTAGTCTTGCCAGTCACTCTTCTGGTGCAGTCAGCAGGATGTTCCATCAGTTTGCAATCACCTCTGCATATCTGAACTCCCACCTGGTAACTTCTTCCTTTGGTTGCATTTTAAGTGCAATTACACTAATATTCATTTGCCCCTTTGGTGACTCCATTGCATGCAAGTTTATGTGAAATGCTTATGCATGGTGTCTGACTATACTGTCATAGTGATACAAAATATTTTTTTGTAGCTACACTATTTAAATACACTCGTGTTCATTTTCAAGACAAAGTAATATTAGTTATAGGTGTATATACAAAATACGGATTCAGAGTTTTTTGATATCACGGGTCTCTGCTTCGGTTGAATTGTTTCTGAACTATGTGTAACTATGTTACACATAGTAGTGAGCATTTTTATACTTAGAAATTCTAAGACTAAGAAATCCTCAGTGCCCTCTAGAGAGATTAAGCTCTGAAACTTTGACAGTTCCTTGAATTCTGAGCAAGATAAATTCTGTGTGCAAGCACTAGACAACAGTTACACTCAGGTACTTAGTTGCTCTTCATAGAATTATAGAAAATGTTCAAAAAGGCTTATTTTTCAAGAGTCTACTATGTTTGTAGTAGCTGTCTGTGATACAACAAGCCTCTCTATGTCGCATTCACTGAGATCCTTGTTGCCAAAACATTGTAAGCATTCAACTAGAGACTGAGTTTTTATGTCAGGATGGAAAATAAGCACTAAATATTTTGAATTACATCAGTATGGTATTAAATTCTCCACTGATGAGGTAAGTACTTAGGATGGTTTAAGATTTACCATAAACTGTATTTGATGCATAAATCAAGGAAGAAATTAATGGATACAGCTTAAGTTTTATTTATTCTCAGAACTTCATACACAACTTCCATCCTAACTCTCCTGCTGTAGTCAAAAGCAAACAGAGGTGGCTTCTGTGAGAAGCTGCTGAAAACTTTTCCCATGTCTGGCAGAGTCAGTCCCTGGGAGCTCGAAGACAGATGTGCTCCTGGCCAAAGCTGGGTCAATTTGAAATGGCAGTAACACCTCTGTGATAACAGATTTAAGAAGGAAAAGGAATGCTATTGTGCAGTTGTAATTGCAGCCAGAAAAGAGCAGGGCAAGAGGACCAAATTTGTAGATGCTAAGACCAGTGGAGAAGGAGGGGCAGGAGGTACTCTAGACCTCCTCCATTGGAGGTAAGATTCCCTTGCAGTTCCTGATGCAGCCCATGGTGAAGAAGTTATGGTCCTGCAGCCCATGGGGATACACAGGGATGCAGAAATCCACCTGCAGCCCATGCAGGAGTACTACGCTGGAGCAGGTGGATGCCTGGGAGGAGGCTGTGACTCCATGGGAGACCTGTGCTAGGAAAAGTTCCTGGTCGGGACCTGTAGACCCATGGAGAGAGGAGATTATGCTGGAGCATGTGTCCTGGTAGGACTTGTGACACTGTGGGGGACTTACATTGAAGCATGCTATCCTTGAAGGATTGTTAGGTGTAATGGTTTCATGTTCACCAATTTCTATTTTCTAAATTTAGTGTAGTGGTTTGAATGTCTACCAGAATAATTTACTGTTTTCCTACTGTGAGGAAGGATTAGGAGAAAAGCAAAGCAGGCTCAAACTTATAAGATATAAAGATAGGTTTATTAGCAAACACAAAAAGAAGAGAATGAGAATCAAAAAGAAACCTTCAAAATACTTCTTCTCCCCCCACAACTGCTCACTTTCCCACTGACAACATAAAGAGACAAACTCAGTGATTTTCAGTCAGTTTCACCACTTTAAAACAGTCTTTCATCAGTTCTTAGGGAGAAGAGCCTCTCTTAGCACTCCCACAGAGACATGGCTACAAGAAAACAGTTCTCTGGTGGCTCCCATGTCACAAATCTGCCCAGAAAGCAAACTGTGAAGTTCCTCCATTTGGCAGCCTTCCCCAGCTGTGCTCATGACCACCTCGGCTAATTTAGGGTACAGTTTAAGGATGACCTTTCTAGTATATAACAAAGTTTCTCTTCATCTATCTCCAAAATCATCTTCATCTCAAAAAACAA
>JANEHK010000059.1:2389498-2435917 GCA_025960845.1 Tachycineta bicolor | reverse complement strand
CTCTCTTCTCTTTTCTTCTCTTCTCTTTTCTTCTCTTTTCTTCTCTTTTCTTCTCTTTTCTTCTCTTTTCATCCCTGGGACAGAGGGAGTCTCTTTATCTTCTTCTGCTCAAAATTCTCCATTGGATCACAGCTGTATCAGTCCATGGCTATGACTAGAACTTTGCATCCCCCTAAAATGCATTCTATCAGTCATAGGGATATTTTAGTCCATTCTCCATGGCCTCACAAGAGAAGTCCAGCCCAAACTAGGCAACTCCTCAATCTTCCTCCAACCTAGGACTTTACTTTCTGTTCACTGACTTCAAATTCATGCTGTGTCTCCTTACGTCTTAATCACTGTTCTCACTCAGAGAACGGATTAGTGCTTTGTAAGTCCCATCTGTTAAGGAAAGAGTAACCATCTCGCCCGGGCCTTTAGATAGTTACGCGATCTCTGCCCGACGGCAGCTGCTCTGGTTGCACGGCTGTTGGATTTCAAAGCCCTGCCGATGGTGAGGCATGTGCTCAGGAATGGCGGCCAGGATCTCAGTAATTAGGTAGGCTGATGAATGCCTCCTTTCCACCCTTCAGTCTCATCCGGGGTGGACGCAGCCCAGCCCAGGCTTGAGGCTGCTCCCAGGGTCCCAGGGGACATCTCCCTCAGCCCAGCCAGCAGCAGGGTAGGCCTTAAAGCTGGCTGGATGTTAGTGGCTGTGGCCTGCCCTTCCCCCGCGTTGGCGGCTGTGGGGCCTGGAGCGCCACCCAGGCCAGGCCAGCCCGCCAGGCCCTGCGGAGCCACGCAGTGGGGTGGGACCGGGCCTGTCGCCTGTTCCAAGGCAGGAAGGAAAAGGGACTCTTCCTGCGATTTCTCAGATTTTTTACCCTGTGCATTTGCAGAGGCAAACCTTTCTAATGGCTATATTAGCTGTCAATTTTTTGCCTAGTCGCTGATTGGTTTTGCTATAACTTCCTCAGAAGAATGACTTCCTTGCTAAACCATGTTAAGTCATAAACCGGACTCAATGACCACAATGTACTTTTCCATCTAGTTAAATCTGGGAATTCTGCGACAGCACCCTATGGAAGAATGAGGCGCTGTGGTGGATCTCTGCAATGGTTTGCAGAGAACTGTAGCTCCTTAAATGAACTCACATTAGACAAAGTCATGGAGAATTGTCTCTTGTGGGAGTGACCCCATACTGGAGCAGGGGAAAGAGTCCTCTCCATAAAAAGCAGGAGAAATAACATTTGAAGAACTGACCATAACCCCCATTCCCTCTCTCCCTGCACTGCTCAGGGAGGAGGTGGAGCTGGGTAGGAGGGAGACATGGAAGGAATCTGTATTTAAGGTCTGTTTATACTTTGCATTATCTTGCTCTGATTTTGTCAGTAATATATTAAATTAATATCTCTAATTTTCTGTTTCACCTGTGGTGATATTTGGGGAGTGATCTTTCACCATCCTTATCTCAACTCATGAAACATTTCTTGTATTTCCTTTCCCCGCTGCAGCTGGGGAGGGCACTGAGAGAGAGGCTTTAGTAGGCATCTAGCCAGGGCCAACACATTACAGTATAAAATATGTATTTTTTATATAAATTCACAAATACAACATAAAATTATAAGGTATTATTTTCTTAAGGTTTTTCTAAAGGCTTTGTTTAACAACAAACTGTAAGAGGGATCAATTTTTGGTACAATATACAGCTTTTATCACATTATGAATTATATCATTCATGAAAGATTTATGAGTCCACTTCTGAGTGAAGTGGAACATCCTAGCTTTATTTAAATATTGAGTTATTTCCTGAAACAAATTGTCTGAGGAATTTCTCTTTCCAAATCAATAAATCTGAAAACACAAGTATTCTTACTTTTTTACTGTTAGGTGTGAAGAATTAGGTGTGAAGAACTGAAGAGGCAGCTTTCCTTTCCAGAAAGCTGAGTCCGATGATAAGAAATCAACCTATATAGGAGCAGTAACACACAATAAAAACATATTTGCCTGCAAAACTGATGTAATCCAGCACAAAGAAGCAGCATACTAGCTCACACTATCAAGTGTTTAAAATCAGAGAATTACAGAATTAAAGAATGGTAAAGGTTACATGAGACTGCTGGAGGACATTTATTCCAACCTTCCTGCTCAAGAAGACTCTTTTGGAGAACATGACTCAAGATTATGTCCAGATGGTTCTTGAACATCTTCAGTGAGGGAGACTTCACAACCTCTCTGGGCAAATCGTTCTGGTGCTCAGTCACCAACACTGTAAAGCAGTTGTTCCTCACACCCAGGTGGAATTTTCTGTGCATCAGTTTCTACCCATTGCCTCTTGTCTTATCGCTTAACATCACTGAGGAAAGCCTGATCCTTCCGCTCAACATCCTGCTTTCAGTTACTTATGTAATGAGGCTGCCTCTCATTTGTCTCTTCTCCAGTTTAAATAGGGTTGGTGCCTTCACACTTTCCTCATAAGTGCAGTGCTCCAGGCCCCTAATTATCTTCATAGCTCTGTCTAGACTTGCTTCATATCTCTCTTGTACCGAGGAGTCCTGAACTGGACGGATGCATTATATGCAGATCTCTCTATATAGTACTTCTTGCTTACAGTAGCTATGCCACTAGCATAGCAAGAACAGTGTTTTAGTATATATGTTTCTTCATGATTTTCTGGGGTTGAGTTTTTAAAAGCAAAAAAATTTCCCAAACCCAAGCAAATATGTTTAGGGTTATCACCTGGGAAAATGCAGATTATTTCCACAAAAAATATTTTTATGGCTTAATGCTATGCAATGGCTCAATTATACTTTAACTAAATTTATACCTACACTGTACACTTTGGATCTCAGAAGTTTTCCAAAGATGAAGAAATTCAGTTCCTCTTTAAAATAAACAATTTGCTTAGAAAAGTGCTATCATTCTGACATGTCCTTTCATTGCAATTTTTTTTACTCTATAGGATAATAACTAAACACTATATTCTGATGGTCCCACTCTGTTTTCTAGATGCTATGTTGTGCTCTGTATAACTGTGTATTTCTTTAGGAAAGGGCAGACATGAAGATTATTTATATTTTTTTAGATTCTTCTTTACATTCTTTAGAGAAAATATTCTGAAACTATGCCAGTTCTTTATTTGCATGATACAGTCACTTCAGCACAAGTAGCCAGTTTTTGTTATTATTTTAATAAGGTATATAAAACAGAGAAGAAATAATTCCAATAAAATTTCTTTTTATGAGATTTTTTTTCTTTTTTTCTAAAAAGAAAATCTATAAGGCAGGACTGAATCCGTAAAGTAAACTGAATGAAACAATTAAAATTGCTAATTAAAACACTTTTGTCAATGGTAAAAGTATAATAGGAAGAATAATAGTAATTTAACAACATTTAATTGAAGTCCATATTTTGTGTCTCACAGAAAAAGTACTAGAGTACAGGCTGAAAAATAGGTCAATTTAGTGAAGTTCACAGACATATTTAATTTATCAACCCAGCTTTATTTGCACATCATTTGCCCCACACTCCTTCAATAATTTATTATTGCATAGCTCTCTTTACTTATAAATAAATAAATAAATAAACAAACAAACAAATAAATAAATAAATATGTATTTACATACATCTGCATTTTGTTTTAAGTGTTTGGTATAAAATCTTAATAAGGTGCCTCTTCTTTTTCCTGCTTAAATGTGAAGAGCATTTGTGATCTGCTCCACAATGAATGGAAGTCAGAAAAAGTCAACCATGCACAACATGTTTTGATCCCTGTGCTTGGAGCAGCTGCAAGAGGTGCAGGGCTTCACATTTAGATAACATCTTCTCCCACCTGCTTTTCAGAGTGAGCTCCACACACTTCTCCCAGCTGTGTGGGGTGACATCTGCCTTGGTGCCCTCTGGCCTTGGGTGCCTGACACATTTCTTCTGTTAATATCAGTGAGGAGAACATCTGGCCTCTCACCTTTCTGGGATTATAGCTCAGAGCACTCTCCAACCTTTCAGATGCCTTTTGTTGACAGATCATTTCTATGTTTCAGGTGATTACAAAGTTGAAAACCTGCCAGTTGCAGAGAATGAGTTCAAAGATTTTTCCAGCTTAAAGTGCAAATGCTATGACACCTCTCATCTTCAAACAAAATTTTAATATAGCTATTGTGTGGTAAATTTGGTTATCCTTTATTTTTCTTCCACTTTGAGGGAGATGGAGGAGCACACAAAGTGTTTTGACCAACTCAGGAAAGCATAAATCCCTCCAAAATTTACAAAATTTATTGCAAGAGCTACGTACTCGTCTTTGCCTCTTTACCTTGTGCATTAGCCTTTGTATATGTCTGGAGCATTCCTGGATAGAAATTTGCCTGCTGAATGGCTGAGTAGTTTAGTTGCAGAAGAATATACACCATTTGGTTATATTTTATCTTGTTTAAGATGTTTTCATCTTTTGCATGGATCAGGCATGAAATGGAAAAGGCAAGAAATAGGAAATAATATAATTTTTGCTTTGGTGTAACAGAAAAAGACATGCATGGAAATTCTTTGGAGCTTATTGTAGTGGGGTCACAGAGTGAGGGAAAAATTATTGCAGAATATATACTAGGATTTCTCATTTAGGCATGGGATACATTTTCTTCTTTGTTCAGGTAATTTGAAGTAATTACAGGTATTTTTTTCTATGTGATTCCAATCAGTCTTGAGTGACACGCACAACAAATTACTTCTTAGAATTATAAAACCCCTTGTCTTTATTTGTGGACACCTGGAGACTAATGTTGGACATCCCCACTTCTGACCCTCCAATTTGAGATACCTTTTATGTTTATTAGATATATAATAGTTTGGATAAGTCAGATAAAAAATGGTCTTGTATTGATCAAATATAAGGACTACTTATCTACATTGACTTCTCATGTCATTACTAAGATTAAACCTAAAAATTTCAATCAATTTATAGTCCAGACTAACAATAATAGTGTCATAGAGAGAAAAAGAGACCATTCCACTTCAGAAATTTTTATGACTGAACAGGATTTTTGGCAGAACAGATCAGGACTGGTAATAAGTATTTTTTCCTGTGGTATGATGTAGTATTGCTATAATAATTCTAGCTGCAAATTCTGACTCTGAGATCATCACTGAAATTAATTTTTGGGAAAATGAGACTAATAATATAATTTTCACAGATAAGATACAACATTTGTCTTTTGATATTTGAGAATTTTAGCATAATTAATACACTTGGGTTTGTTTTTTCCATTAATGGGTTTGGGGTTGTTTTTCTTATTTTTTAAAAAACTGAAATGTTCAGTGTCTACTAATTGAACAAGGAAACTTAAAATTGGAAAATGCCTGCCTGAAGAATTTTGGGTTGTAGATTACACTAACAACAGTATAGGATGATGATGTGTAACATTAGAGAATCTTGCCCCAGAATTCCTGCAATTATGAATATGAACAGTTACTTATGTAATACTTGTTCATTTTTCAGGACTTTAAAGAGAAAAATGCTTCAGGACGCATACAGCTCACAATTTCATTGCACATAATGGGACTTTCTACATAGAATGCGAACTTTGATTCAGTGTTTTTAAGAATATGTAATGGACAAGAAACAAAATGTGAATTAATCCTCAAATAATCCCAGTGTCTTTTCTAGATTTGTGGCATTTTGGTGGTCAAAAAAGATAAGCAGAAACTGTTGCAAAGGATGCCTGTAAACTACTTCTACAAATATGATTGCTTATAGTGTATCTTCTCTGAATTTATATCATAGACTAATTATATAGAAATGTTTAATTTCATAATCAAAGATGATGTAATTGTTGGCATTCCCAGAAGCTGAGAGAATTCTCTAAATTGCATTATATGATTAATAAATCCGATTTATTGAGGTTTTGTGCTTTTCAGAAGCTTTTGTGACAAGAGCCTAAGATGACTGCATTTTGGAAGATGCTTCTGGATAGTGATAATATTATAAACAGTGATATTATTATAAACAGTGATATTATTATAAACAGTGATGTCTGGGGGTACCAGAGTCTTCTTACACTTGGATGCAACATCTTTGAGAGTAAAAAATACTGAACTGCTTGAAGACACTATCTGAATTACAATTATATGCATAAACAGTTACATTGTCCCAGCTCCAAGTTGTAAATCTTATATATTTCCATAACTCTGGAACCGGATATGCTGACTGCTTAGACATGTGTTTGGAAGTTGTTGTTTGAACGTATTGAAAATAAATAAATAAATAAATAAACAAGGAAAATATTAAGTCTTCCAAGTCTACCCGAGAGGCTTTCTTAGGTTTTTATTTTCTTTTGGTTTTATTTCTCTGTTGAAAATAAACCTTTCTTTGAGTTATTTTAAAATTATTATTTACAGAACTTTTTTCATTATTTTTATGAATCTCAACTGGCTTTTGGCTGTTTGTTTTTGGTTGGTTTTTTTTTTCCCCTTCTCTCTCTCTCTCTCTCTCCTTTTTTTTTTTTTTTTTTTTTTTTTTTTTTTTTTTTTTAATGCAGAGGCAATAAAGACAACAAGTGCTGTGAAAAAATTATAATTATTTGTTCAAAACCAGTCTCCTTTAGCATTTATAAAAGTCAAGAGAAGTCATTCCTTTGGATTCAGACTGGCTTTTGGGATACAGATTCCTGTTTAATTCTAGCATCTTTCAGAAGTCCCTTATGGCCTAAACTATCTACAGCTTATTAGTCTATTCTTTCTCTGTTGACATCTTCTACACCAAAACATGTATCTTCCATTAGTGTTATTATCCAAAGCACAAACACAGTAAATATGAGAATATATTTATCCAATTGAAATTAAACATCATGGTAACACTTTCATTGTAGACCAGAAAGTTCTGAAAAACAAGAATCTTTTTCTCTAGCTTATATTCCTGAATACCATATCCAGATCCCACTTTTCCTAGATGAAACATGAAGGACAGGAGTCAGAATCTTCATTTCTCCATGCAAACTTACATGAATACTCTATTTAAAACCTCAGCTAACAGCTGGAACAAACTGCTGCCAGCCTTGAGAATTAGATTTTCAAAGGATATAGTTATCTGTTTTTCATAATTGTTAGTGTTTTCTTACATTTTTTCCTTCAAATAAGTGGTAATTGCATCAGTAATGCAGCAATTTCTGTTGTTTCCTAATATCTGATTTTTGGTTGCAAATCTCCTATTTGTACTTTGTAAACATAAAGAAATCTTTTTTGCCTAGATTTTTTGGGGCCTTCTGTAATTGTAAAATTGCAGAAATTCTTCTTAGAGATGTTGAGCCTTGGCCTCCACAATTAACAACAATGTCATCTCTTTGGTATGTGTTTATGAGTTTAATATATTTGGTAATACCAGCGGTACCTACTGGGGAAAACAGGTATCTTTTACCAAGACATTGTATAAAAAGATTTTTGTGACAAGACCCCAACACCTTGAGATGGAGCTACTTTGATTTTTCTTTGAATCAAGAACATGAGCACATTAAAAAAAAAAAAAAAAAAAAAAAAAAAAAAAATTCCATCTTCAGGCTGTATTTCATTCAAGGAACAAATTAATATTGTATTTCATTCAAGGAACAAATTAATATAGTTGGATGAGGAAAATCCTAACACAGAATTTAAGTCTTTGGGATGAGTCAAAGCAAATCCATGCCTCAGAACAAAACCGTCTTTTGTTTTCACCCTCACTGCACAGAGGAAAAAGAGAAAGAAAACAGGTTGATCTTTCTCCATTCTGGCTTCACAGCTGAGCAGCTCTCTACAACTCCTGGGTCATCCCCCTGTGGACAACAGAAAAGTTGCCTTTTGGCATGCATCTCTAGGATTTCATCGAGTTTGGTCTCTGCCACAGGCAGATTTTTAGAATTAGGATTTAGGATTTAGCAGATTTTCCTGCTTTTCTTCCTCATTTCATTGAAACATGGACATGCTTGGTTTCTGACCTCTTACATTCATTTAGATTATGGGAGGTTTTCTAATCTAAGTATTTGGGTTAATCTGGAAGAATGAATTAATTCTGCCTTCCAGATAGTCTAGTCTGACTCTGTGTTGTGTGCAAAGTTAGTAACACACATATGTTTTTGCTTACCACAATATTGTGAGATACTTACAATTTAACAGAAGGTGGAAAGCTCAGAGACTTTAGGATTAGAAAAACCAAAGAGTTATTTTTTGTTAGACTGTGCAATTGCATGACATAGTAACATAACATGTTGAGCTTTTACATGAAATTATTATTGCCCTACTGCTACTGTAGCAACAAGTCTTTAAAAACTTTCAGTTAAAACAATAAATCCAGGAGAAGAGAAATGGAGACCCATGAAAGGCACGTAAACCTGGAATTTACTAGACTCCTAATTAAAAAACCTCATTCCTTGTACTGTGTAACAGAAGGAATAACTATTTAAAAACAATCTTCAGTGTGCAAGCTCACTTGATCAATTTATCACAGAATTTGGCACCAGTTCACATGTGTGCAAAGTAAATACTGAAGAAGAGAAACAATGTCAGCATATTAAAACATTAACTACAAGTATCAAATACCTCAAAGCATGACCCTTTTATTTAAGCGGTCTCTCTGCCCTTATCTATTGCTAAACATTTTCTCTCTGCTTGTGTGTCCAGAATCTGGTTACCTATAAGGTGTCTCACAAGTATTTTTTTTTAACTTACAGAGGTGATTTGCAACCTCAAACCTTCTATATTTGAAAGGATAGCTTTAAAGTACAGATTCTTACTTTTTAGGGTTTGAAGTACAACACTCCACACTTCATCTTGAAAAATTGAAGGCAAATCTGCCACAGATAGATTGCTATGCTGAAGTAATTTTTTTACAGAAGCGGAAACCTGAGTTCCTGCTCATAGGACAAAGGATGATAGTAGTACACAGAAGAGACCGTGTGTTTCACAGTTTTTCTGGAGATTTTCACTCATCACTACAGAAATCACAATCTGAAAAGTAGGTACTCTTTCACTCTTGCTTAAGCAAGACATCTCAGGTGAAGTTACAGCAATCCGCACTGCAAGGGATCACACCTAAGCATAAATGGATAGGCAGGTACAGGTTCTGGAGGTTTTGACTCGGTCATCCTGCTGCACTGTGAAGGTCAGGGTGGCCCAGCAAGGGCTGAGGAAAACACTTAACTGCACTTGTTATTCAAGAGGGATTTAAATGAAAATATTCCTTACATGAAATGGACAACTAAAAGCAGATCTTGCAAGCAAAATTGGATCCAATGCCCTAGAGATAACTTCCAAACGAGAAAGTGATTATTTTAGGTTTCATTTAGGGTTTTAGAGACATAAGGTACCAACAATTTCCTCTCCTGATTGCTCCTGAGACTGCAAGTATTTGAAACCCCATGTAACTCAGCATGTTGAGAACAGCTCAGCTGATGTCAGCAGGGCTTCCTTGCAGTGTGTGGAGACATCAGGTACATAAGAGTTTGCAGGGTCAGACTTGTATTTCCCTGCTCTCTCTACAAACCCAGAGAGCTAATCTGTGTCCTGAGTGCCAAAAGGTACTATCCAAGTATTATTAGGCAGTAAATGGTGATAATTTTTTACAAAGAATTCTAAAGAAAAACAATGGTAAAATAAGACACTTAGGGTCAATCAGTGGGGTTTCGTCAGTTTACTTGAAATGGATATGTTCAGGGAAGTTCAGAATTGCTAAAAAAATGTATTAATACTGGAAAACTATACTACTTTTAATTGTGCAATTCAACATTTATATTTTATTAGTATTCATGATTTCAGATGAAGCTGAAAGATTTTTGGATGGTTTTCTTTTCTCATATATTCTGAATATGTCCAATGTATTCAGATATTTAAGCACACACTTAAGGCAGCTATCTACATAGAATGCTGTAAAAAATGCAAGGAGAAGGAAAACAAAATCAAATTGGTATGACTTCTTCCTTTCTCCTCTAATTCTAGTACGTTTACTTTTTCTCTTTAGTTGCTTTTTTACCTCTGGCTATAGCTATTTTTACTTTAAGTTTGAACTTTTCAGTCCAAAATAACTCATGATGTCATGCTGCAATTTTGGGTCATGTCCCAGGACTATTTTGAATAGCTATATCAGGCAGTAAGTATCAAATTTTTTTTTTTTTCCTTTTTTTTTCCTTTGTTGGGGAAAGAGTGTGCAGTTAGAAAATTGTATACTGAACTGTATAAGAAGTGCATTTCATTTAAGGTTCTGACCATATCATTGACAAATATTTCTGAAGACAAAAACAGTACAGCAAATTTTTTAATTTATCAAGTTTGAGACAAGCAATAAATCTGTCCTTTTATTTCTTTTCCACTTATAATTTTTCTACTATTACAATAGCGTAATTTACTGACTTGAAATTAGTTCCTACCAACTATTGACTGCTTTGCACTCTTCAACACTGTGAAACAATTGTGAAATTAAGAGTAGACCAGAATGGCAAGTTTCTCAAGTGACCTAAATGCATCACAGGTCTTTCGTTTCTCTTCCTCCTGTTGACTTGTGCAATCACAGATCTGGAAATTTTCTCACCCACAGAAATGCATTTTTTTGAGCAGTCTCTGACTGTTGGCCTTCATAGAGATGTCAAACTTAGCAAGATTTCAAGACCAGAAAAGTTAAAGGTTTTTCCTGGTTGTTCTGGTTGGTTTGTTTGTTTGTTTGTTTGTTTGGGTTGGGGGTTTTTTTGTTTGTTTTTTGTTTTTTTTCCCTCATGTTAGCACAAAAGTGCTCCAGCAACACTTCAGCGCTTACCTTTGTACTTTGATGAGAATATTGGAACCACTGTAAGTTATGGATCTTTCATTTAATAAATCAGAAGTAGCAAACTATGCATTCCTAAATAAATTGTAAATAATTTTATTTACAGTTGAAGTTCTGGCCTTGTATATTTATAGATTCTTTCTGGTTACTTCAGTAAGAACTGTAATTTCTGTGGCTAAGAAAGTGCTTTCAAAATAATTTTGAGTGTGCATGCATGCATGTGTACATATTCCCCTGATAATGAGGAAACACTGCCTCAAATATAAGTGTAGTTTGGATTGTGCTTCTTATCCCATCAATGTACAAGACTGATACAAAAGGACAAATTATGTTCTGCTCTACATGTGTGTATTATGAAAGTATTATTTGTGATTAAGCTTAATAGATGTTTGAACTTGCCTTATATGAAAATTAGTTTTTAGCACATACTTTTGCAGTGAAACAGCACTGCTTTTGTTATATATCCTATTGACAATATCTTATTGTCAGACCTAGATGTTCTGAATTCAAACAAATCACTTTTTTTATGTTGTATCTTGGAAACTCTGATATCAAACTATGTATTTTCTTTTTGTTATCACAATAATGCATGCACTCAGGAAATTGTTCCAATTAGAATAATTGCTTATAAAATGCAACATCTTTTGTGATAAAATTCTTCGTGATGAACAATGAACATTTTCCCTAAAATTGAACCATACATACAGTTAAACAAAATTTGTAGCAATGATGATAATTGCACCATCTGGTGACTGGCAAGAGATTTCATTTGCCATTCATTTACTAATTCATCCAAGAGGAAGGAGGTACTTTCCCTTACTCTTTCTGTCTACATTGCATAAATAGCTAAAGGTCACAGCTTGTATTATTGCATTATTTGTACTCCTAATGCTACGTTAAACATCCTTAGAAAAAGAAAACTTGGTCAGAAAAGAGTTAAGGACAAACACACAAAAATGACCTAACACTTCTAATTATGATTGATTTTTTTTTTTTTTTTTTTAATAAATAGCACTCTTTTGTCATGCATGAGTTAGTTTAAGTAAGTAATACCTGAGCTCTAACCTCATTGTCAGATCACATAATATCTGAATTCCTTTGCTCTACAGGTACTGTTAGTGTAGGTCAGAGACAGCTGTACTGGGAGCTTTACATGCTGTGTGGAGGCTCAGCTTTTGCCTGGAGGGATTTCCCAAGTTAGTATTCAAAAGTATTTTACAGATAGTGTTGGAAAGAAATTCCAGTTTGAGTGTGTGAAGCACAAAAAGAGTAAGAATCGTCTTTGTTGTGCTGGAAGGAATCTGGCATAAAGAGAGTATTCCCCATAAAACTCACCCAATACAATAATCATGAAGTAGACCTTGTCATTTACTTTCACTTGGGCTCTCTACCCTCACTGTCTTGGTATGCCTAGGAAAAATCCTCTAGCCTCCCCCACTTACTAAGATACTTCAGAGAAAATCCAAACAGATATTCCTGACTTCTAATCAGCCACTTCCAAATTATTGTTTGGATAGAGGACAGAGTCCTTTGAGCCAAATCATACAGCTTTGGAGATTCATCTACCACTCTTGTTAATTTTTGTTTAATAGCTAGAGTAATCAGGAAACAGGTTTTTTGTTGGGTTTTTTTTTTTTTTTTCCCCCCCTGGAAAAAAAAAAAAAAAATCTGTGATAAGAGAAAAAAATCTTGAAAAACCTGTTTAGATAGTAAAACAACTGATATGAATTTATGGTGGTCTAAACCTCTATACACGGAATAAGTGTAGAATGAAGAATAACAGAACTGGGACCATTCATTTTAGGTCATTTGAAAGCAAGTGGGTTGGACTTATTCAGTCATGTGCAAAGTTATTCTCGTAACTGGCAGTCCATTTTGTGATAGTGTCTCAGCTGTAAATGCATTTACTAGCATACAAACTAGAGATCTCTCTCCTGTGTGAAATTTCAGCCAAGAAATTAAATGCTTGCTTATGGATAATAGGGTTTTTTCCCTGCTGTTTGCAATCTGGCCATGTACAGGAACAGATGCAGTTGAAGACACCAGACAGTTTGCACTGAAATATAAATCAGTTAAACAAAATGATGAGCACATTCCAGAGCTGTGACAGATGACTCTTTTGTTTGTAATACTGTAAGCGAGAATATGAAGATTTGTGGCCCTTGTGGTGATGTCTCTGATACCATGTGAAACGGTGCTAGGGAGTGCTTGCTGACATTGAGCCCAAATGGTGCAAAAACGCAGGAATCTGAATCATCCCTGAGTCATCAAACCCATCTAGAATGGCAAAAGAGGACCTGACTTAGCCAGAATGGGTCTCAAATGCCATAATGGTGCCAAGGGATTGCTGGAGAGACTGATGGTTGACCAGGCTGAAAATACAAGTAATCATGATTCTTGGAACATTTCCTATCAAGACTTAATTTACTAGTGCAGATAAAGCTAGTGGGTTTTTTTGTTTGTTTGTTTTTGGGGTTTTTTTTGTGGTGGTTTTTTTTGTTTTTTTGTGTTTGTTTGTTTGTTTGTTTGTTTGTTTGTTTGTTTGTTTGTTTGTTTTTAATCTGGACTTCTGAGCAACCTTTTGGCAAGGGACTGAAACTTGCTTCAGATATTCACATCAGAAATTTAGTATCAGCTAGTTATGAATCCATTTGGAGCATCTTTCCTGAATGGTATTGCCCACACTAACTTTCATAATTGAGCAGTTGTATTACAGGATGATTCTTATGGCCCTGGAAAGTCAAGGTCTTGTTTTCCTCAAAGCTGAGGGACAGTTTCTTCATTGAAGATGTTGCAGTTTTTATATATAAGGTGAAAGTAATAATGTTTAACTCCGAGAGAGTGTGATAATCATTGTCATTTACTATAGGAAATTCTTAACTTACAGAACCAAAATCCTGAGTGCCCTGTCTCAGCAAAATATGATCCAGCCGTAATTAAAAAAAAAAAAAAAATTTGGAAATGTATTAGCAAGAGTCACATAAATGCACTAGGTGATTAAGTGTGCTAGAGCTATTGCAAATTGCCATAATGTCATCCAGATATTTTTTATAAACAAACCAAACCAAACCAACAAACAAAAAAAACCAAAAAAAACCCCAAACAAACAGACAAACAAACAAAAAACCCCCGCCACCACCACCACCACAACAACAAGAAGACAAGCATTTTAACCTTTAAGCTTTCATGAAAAGCTTTTCTAAGATTTGGGTTTCTATTATGAAAATATGAATGTCACAGGAAAGACATTCTCAAGAATGACATGTTTACTATTCCCACTTGTCATTGAATATTCTGCAGATGGAAGGACAGGGATTTGAGATTTGTGTATTTTCTCAAAGTGAACTTCCAGATTCAGAGATATTCCGTCATAAAGGAATAAACCTTCCGATATAATGTGAGATTGTAATTGCAGTTCTAAACCCTCAGCAAGAAGAAAAAGTAAATTATGTCTTTGCTGACACTGGCTTTGAGCATGTTACTGTCTGCCTGTGTAATATGGAGAACAGACTGTTTAAGATATTATGGCTTTTTTGTAGTAGTTTAGTGTTCAATATTTCCCCTTCTGCTTTTACTTACAGGCCAAGCGAGGGGCAGCCTGTCCAACAGAGGAGAAAGCCTTGATTTGAGAGTGTGGATTATGATATGAATAGACATCTCCTTCACAGGTATAAGCCTGGGAATCACTGAAATAGGCAGGGATGCCTCTGTCCTCGGGACACACAGATTGCTTATTTTGAGCCACATTCTGACAGTGCTCCTGCATAGGCTTGGTTGCTTTATGCACAGCAGCTGCCAGCAGCTGCACTGGCTTTTATGCTCCTTCATCTGTCTTTGGCAGGAATTTTCCAAGGATATATGAGCCATTGGGAGAGTAAATAAAGATAATTTTTGTCTCATAACAGATGCTTCATAGAACAATAAAAGGGAGAGATGTTGCCAGTTATAAACAGAAAATTTCAGGTGTGAGTAGTTTAGACAACATATTTTCCTTGCATGCAGTTTTGAATGTAGAGAAATAAATAAATAAATAGAGTAATGTAATTTTGTTAAAAAAAGCTAAAAAACAAAACAAACAAACAAAAAGCCTAGATGGGAGGGTCATAATTTTAAATAAGCCCTGAGACTACACAATCTTTTGTTTGAGAAGCAGATACAAAGCTTTATAAATGTAAGCTGAGATTACTTATGAAAGGATTCAGTCATAACAACAAACAGAAAAAACCAAAACAAAACCAAAAAAACACCACAAAAAACCAACCACAAAAAAAAACCCAGTAGCTGGTTAAGGAAGGAAAATTTGAAGTCTAGTGAATTCTCTAAATCTCTGAATAATTTAGAATTTGTATAAATTTCTTGGTGTCAATCCTTACAGAGACTTGATATGAAATATTTTCTCTTTGATAACAAAATGTGACCTAAAACCTAATTTCACTGTGCCTGACAGTGATACCATTTTCCCATTTTCACACTTGTTAAATGTTAACACACTGATATTTTTTCCTACAGTAATGGCTAGGAGAAAACCAGTGTGTCAGAAGTGGAAACAAACACAAAGTGGTCTTGAACCTTTCTTCTCTTTCAGGGTATGCTGTATCAGACTGCTCAAATTTTCTAGAGGAAGCTTGAGAATATTTTCTCATCTTATTCCTTAGCATTCTCCATAGCAAATGAAAGTGCCATTTTTCATAAATATTTGCAAAGTTTCTGCAGTTGTGTTGGCTGAAAATATAAAAATAAAAAAGAGTCAAAATTATGTCAATACAATGTAGCTTGGCTTTGAATAACTCAGCAAAGAATACATGATAATATGTTAAAGAAATAAAACATTTCATAGTATTTGAAGTTTTTATTATAAAAGCAGACAATACTGTTTAAAAAGACCTCTTGCTGAGTTTTCAGCATCAGACTGTTCTATTCACACATAGAAATTACCAGAAGGTTTTTGTCTTCAAAAGGATTATGAAGTAATTTAAAAAAAATATTTAATTTTTTTTTCCTTATCAGATGGGTGACAATTTGGATTCCCTAAAAGAGAGAAAAAAACCAACCCCCCCTCCAAAAAAACCACAAAAAACAACAACAACAACAACAAAAAAAACCCCCAAACCCAAAACAAACAAACAAACAAACAAACAAACAAACAAACAAACAAAACCCCCCAAAAAACAAAAGAAAAAAAACCCAAAACAAAACAAAAAGGGGAAGAAAGATGTTGGAATCAAGGGCATTCATTTGGCTGCCTTGGAGGGTGAGAGACCTGGACAGGGGGGTCTGGGACCCTGGCCCAGACCTCAGAGGGACACTGGCTATCTCCAGTTTTAATAAAGAATTGAACATGATTTATTTTAAAGCAGTTTCCGAAGACACACTACATTTATCCAGACATTTATGCTTCCTGCACTGCAAGAGATGAATTACAGGCCACAAGAGTGTGAAATACGGTAGTTTAGCTTATCATAGGGTGAAAAAACAGTGAATTTAGGCTTCTAGCATTGAAATTAATGGGGGCAAGATGGAGAATTTGGGGCGTTGTCTCCTGCTTCTTCTTTCTTCTTCCCTCACTCCATTTCAGCAGTGATGTTGGCACAAAGTAGTTTAAGGAGATTAGGTCAAAGTAGAGATGACCTGTTTAATATAAGTGATAAGTATTGGCAAGTAATGGTAAATAAAGAATACGTAGCAATTAGTATAAAAGATAGTGACAGCCCAATTTGGGAGGAGTCGTCAGATGTCCAGGCAGCTGCGAACATCTTGTTGGGCACTGAGAAAATTGTAAGATAAGAAAAATAAACGAAGCATGCAACCTTGAAAAATCAGAACTTGAAGGCTCCGTCTCTTTCCTCCGTTTAGCACAGAGCTTTGCAGAGAGCAAAAAGACTCTAAAACCAGCTGAATGTCAAGGAAAGCCCCCGACAGAAACCCATTATTGGTACTGTATGCATTTTTATATGTCACACTGTATGATACAAGGTAAGGAAAGGCATATCTGGATCTATATGAATTATTTGGATTTTATCAAATTCCTGATTTAAAGATGAAACAAAGTTTGATGTACTGCGAAGCAGAAACTCATATTTGTTTGAACTAAAATTTATGAAATTAATGAAATCAATAATTGAATTTTGGCTCACAGAATCTACTAATAATGATTTGCTGTAATTTTTTTTTTTTTTCATTTTATTTTTTTTCCATTTTCACTGTTTTTAAAGATTTTTTTACCCAGCTGGGGGTCCAAAATTTTACAAGGTGATATGGATGGCAAATACTATTTGCAAGGAGTGAATACGAAACACTAAAAATTATCTCTTTTCATTTTGTTTCTTACTAACAAATTAAACTACTTGACATCTACTACTACCTATGAAGATAAAAGGGGTTTTCAAGGTGTTACATCAGGAAAAAAAGTCACATTCACATGGCTATAGGGCACTGGATCTTCTTTGAGAGAAATTATGCCTTTACACTCTTAATACATTTTTTAGAGCAACTGATCTAAAGTTCCTGTCAAAATGTCTCATGCTGTCAGGCTGCTGCAGCTTGGCAATAAAAGCAAGAGTTGCATATTCTTGCATGGCTTTGGTGCATGCTGAAACAATCTCTGAAGGACTGTTACAGGTAGTGAGAATTAAGCTGATCAAGTCTTAAAATGGGCAGTCTCACAGTGCTTGAATTTGTACCTGCAGGGAACTCTTAGAGGGTACAACTGATGCTGTGTGAGAGTTGAAGGGAAGGGGACTAGTCTTTATGAAACCAAAAGGATTATAATGGTCATATTGTAGTTTTTGTTGTTGGTGGTGGTGGTTTTTTTTGCTGTGTTTTTGTTTTTGTTTTGTTTCATTTTGGTTTGGTTTTTTGTTTTTTTTTTCCACTTAAACTAATGTTATAGTGGCCTAAAAAATATCCCCAAAAATAAAACAAAGCAAAGCAAAGCAAAACACCCCCACAAATCTTCTGTATGAAGCAATACTAGGAAATTTGGTCCTTTAAACACTATTTTTTTCTATGTTTTGTTTGAGCTACAATTTACCGGAGTAAAATGCTCCTATAGATTTTGTAATGACCAAACCTTTTTGTGCAAAAAACTTGATGAAATTAACTGTGGTCTATAAAAATATGTAACTATATATAATTTTGCAGATGTTTCATCCCTGTTTTCTGTAGATGTAATAGATTTTTGCTTTGCTTGGCCTTTGAACAGGTAAAAACAACAGCACATTTATCACTTTATTTAAAATAGACAGTGATATGCATAACAGTTAATCATATTCTGGTGCTGCCTTAGCTGTTTTTGTTCAGTCACTAATTAAGAAATTGCTCATTTGATTAATAGACAAATCTATTTCTACAGTTGTCATTTTCTAAATACCACTACACTGCAATAGCCATCAGTTACCATTGTTTTCTTCAGCTTTAACAGAGTTACTTTTTGTGTCTTTGATAGCAGTTAAAAATACTGGTGTTTAGGGACTTGTGGATTTTAATTAGTGGTATGAAAATTCTGAATTATCATTAATTAATTGGTTCTGCAATTAGGATTATTTTTTGTAATTAAATAAAAGCTTGATATATGAAATACATATACAGAAAATATACACAAGCTTCAGAATTTTTTCATTTGCAAGAAAAATGGAGCTTTCAAACTCCTTATTAAAAATAAGTATATGTTGATCAAACAAAAAAAAATCCCCTTCTTATTTATTGAATTGATAAAAAATTATTCTTATAGTCCAAACACCATTAAAGTACATTTTATATAAAGAGTTGTACACTGAAAGAATCATAATTGCATGATAGTCTGTGGTCGAAGTTCCTATAACTACTTTTCCCATGATACAATTGTTAACATCCAATTTTCTTTGCAAATCAATTAAGTCAAAGTTATGTTTCATGATGTGAAATTATGTATAATTTGAGATTAGCTGACATTTGAAGAAAATTAGTATCTGAGTACCTGCTTCCAGAAAGGAGTGTGTAATATTAGGACAATTCAGCTGAATTTTAGCTGAAGTGAAATTAAGCATTTTAATCTTATTCCAAGATAGTAGTAATACAATTTTCTGATAGCTTGTGGACTTGTTAAAATACTAAAAAATAAATAAAAGTTTTCTTAAATTTGCCTACAAACCTCCCAGTAGGTTGTATTTAAAAAGAGAACAGAGTTGGCTAAATATTGTCAAAATATTGCTAATCAGGTTACACATGTTAAGGTTGGAGCTAAGCACTTGGAAGATGAAAATCCATCTTCCATGCAGTGGATGCTTTGAAGTAACAGTAGATTTATTTAAAGTCAAATATTTTATCCAGAAAATGACTGAGCTCTTGGATTTCCTGTTGGACAATATTTGTTCATGAAATTTAATCAATCTTGCCATAAGGCAAGTGATTACATTTGAATCTACACTTAGTTTAAAGAGACCTTATTGATAGATATTCGAGACTGATATTAATATCACATTTGAATTACTGTATGAAAAGTTTGAGATTTTAAATTTGTACTTAGACTGTCATTGTCAGCAAGGTAGACTTCATTCTATCTGATGTCTGTGAAGTGGGAATAGCATGTTTGGGTGAACAAGATACTACCTGTCTGAGAACATTAGAGGTATTATTAAAAAGCAATTTCTATATGCTTCTGTATATGAAAATAGAGATAAGACAATTTTTGGTGAAATGAAAGATCTAACTCAGCACATTTTTAAATGGCCAGTAGAGAATGGTTAAAGTATGAGTAACAGCAAAACTGAAGGTAATAAGAAAATGTAAGTTGTGATCAATACAAAATTAATATACTTTAAAAACTGAAGAACTGTCATTTCAGTAAAGAAAAGAGGAAGTTTTGATTTTAGAATGTCAGTGTGATTGAATTTCTGAAGTGTTTTGAAGTCGCACATTTGGGAAATTCCTTTCATTCAAATAACTTGGAAATTCTTCTATTTTATTTCCTTGTTCAGATAGCACAGCTTAAAAACTCCAAGGCTACTCAATTCCAGTAAATAGTTGTACAGATAAAGACATCATCTGCTTAGCACAATTACCTGTTATTTTATGTTATCTACCAAATCTCTCAATCTATGAAACTGTCTTTGAAAAAGTTTTCTGAAAGCAAAATATTAATTTGTTTTATCTTTCTCTCTTAAATTTAAAAACGGAAAGAAACAAAAAAACTTCAAGTTCAGCAGTGATTCATTCTTCTACATGATTTCATGACATACAAATCAGTGAGGTGTTAATTTCAAGATTTCCTTAATTAAAAGCTATAGGAGATTTGAAAGATGAGTAGAGTTTTGATGAGGTAAATGTCTCCATTGAAGACTTCAGGATGTCTTGTACAGCTTGTCTGTACCCTGAACAATATTTACTGCAAAGGGACTTTACTCCGAAAAACATCCCAGCCCTTTAACTGATCATGCATCCACTGTACACTGGTTGACTGCAACAGGCTGATTTTAGGCTTCTCATTATTTTTAGCTGGCATGGTAGACTTCCAGTGATTGTGAAAGACAAGCAAAGAAGAGTTCACAGGACACATTACTGTGACCCACACCACAGTCTTGGCAGGTGCTGTAGGAAATAATGCATGGTTTCATAGTGAAAGAGGATCTCGACTCTAAGTATCACAGTTCTCTCATAGTTTTACATTATGGCATTTGAGCTGTCAAAGTTTGCTTGAGGCTTAAAAACCTCCATTCAAGTACGGGTACTTCAAAGCTTACTAAATTCCAATTATGATAGCACACAACTGTAAACTTATTTAGCATGCATGATGCTAACACAACTGTTTTAAAGTGAAAAATTATGATAATTTTCTCTATTTACTATAAAAAAAAAATCACTTAGTGATTATTTTTCTTTCGGCTCAGGAGAAAATAACGCAAAACAAACAACAGAGAACTGTCATTGATCTTAAACTACATCTGTTATATAGAGTGATGTTACAAATCCTTTGGTTCAGGTATTCCTTTGCCTAGCAAAAAACCATTTCTAAACCAAAAATTATCTAAATATTGTTTAGATTAAAAATGTTACAAAGGGAAGTGACATAAACACATATTATATAAAAATAGTAGCCAAATTACACAAAATAACATTGTTTTACGCTCAGATATTTCACCAACACAGAACTATCAAAATCCTTTTGCAGTAGTTTTGTTTTCATCTGTGATCCCAGATTTTGCTAAGATAACAAACAATGGTCTGCTGGTATAGGAGATGACAGGATGAAGGACACATTTTATAATTTAATTAGATGAATCTTGAATGATGATTTAATAACTTTTGAACTAGTTTGGATCTGCTTCTGCCATCAAATTGATGAGGGCAAATAAGCATGACACATTCTCATTTGATATTTGCAAATAGCCAGATAGGATCAAAACATGTTCTGGTATTTATGTCAATGAAGAGAAGAGACTGCCTCTACTATTTTGCTTCTATATTTAATCTAAAAGCAGTAATATTTTACAGCTATTTCTTCTCTATGCTAATTTTTATATCATTATTATTTGATATATGATAATCCAAGCTTAGAGAATTCAAAAGACAGCATTTGCTGGTCTCTGTACTCAGCATAAGTGCTTGTGCTCATGTTGCTGTGTCCAAAAAAATTAATTTTCTCTTGCCTCATATCTGTGGAAATCACTGTCTGACCTAAAGTTTTTTGAGGCTTTTTGTTTTGATCCTATTTCAGGACATTTTTGGATAGATATGTGTGACTCCACTATTTCTTAACAGAAGTAATAACAAGCTGCATTTCATCCTAGCTGTACTAAGTGTTTCAAAGAAAAACTTCTATAGCCAATATGCATGGTGGTGTACCTCAGAATTTCTCTCATAGATAATATTATATAGGAAGTGGTGTGTAGCAGTCATTTTTGTTTGAATTTGATCTTAGTGCTTGTAACATTTTCCATTAGAACACAAATAGTGGGTTAAAAAAAACCAAAAAACCCCCCAAAACAAAAAACAAAACCTACCCTTTGAAATATGGCACATTCTTTACCTAGAAAAATACCTCAAAACCACAATATTCAAGGTAAAATATAAGTTGAATTTGGAATTGTTTTAAGACAGTATTTACCATCAAAATAATTTAGGCTAATTTTTCTTTGCTTTTCCCCTCTTCTTCCTGTTTGCTTGTTTGTTTGTTTGTTTGTTTTTAGTTATATTATTACTCATAATATCAGGTACTGCCTTTGCTCATCAACTTTGTCATGGCCGTGATCTTGTCACAGTTACAAGCAGAAATAGTAATACTGTAGCATAAGCAGAAAAAATCTGAATTACAGGCCATTTTTCGGACTGTTGCAACAAGTGTGTTGCCGAAACAATAAAACTTATTACCCGATATCTGTCAATACGGAACTTCAAGTTGGGCAGCGTTGCTTCAGTTCAAACACTGACTGTCACTGGAAGGCTCGCCCGGCCCACCTCAGGACACGGAAGCCAGATCCCACTGCTGGGGTACACCTTGACGTGCACTTACACAGCATCATAAGACCAGGTAGGAATCAGCCCCCAACTCCACCAGGAAACCAAATTCCCTCAGTATTCTGAGCTGAACTCATCAGATCTAAACAGACCTTAGGATCTTTAATTTTTTTTTTTTTTTAATTTTTTTTGGTCACATAAAATCTACGAGCAGCTGCTTGCTCTTGAATTGATGACGTTTTCTTTTTCCCTGTCTGTTAGAGCAGCTTGTTTACTGTATTGCCAAAATGGGATGATGAGACAGATAGAAGAAAATCATCACATTAGAATCATTTAACATTATTATCCATGCATCATTTCTCCCCTGTTGATTATAACCTTCCAGTTATCAAATTTTATTTAATGTGTTTAGCAATAAATTTTTCAATGTGAACAGTTTGCTGAGGTTATCATAAAAATAACAGAAAATGTCAATTTTAAATGATCCCTAAGTGGGGAACAATGGCAATAAAGAATAAAGCTTGCAATATATGTGTTTAATAATATGTACAGGGGAGTGTAACGTCTTGCATACCTCCACTGAATTTTTCCCAGTCCCCTTTAATTTTTAAACACACATATAACAGATCAGAAATGTTTCATTGCATGTGAGGAGAGGGAACAGAAGGAAAATAAATATTGGCCACAATAACCCCCTGCAGCGTTACAGGCTGAGGAACATGTGGCTGGACAGTGCCCAGGAGGAAAGGGACCTGGGGGCACTGGTGACAGCAGCTGAACATGAGCCAGCTGTGTGCCCAGGTGGCCAAGAGGGCCAATGGCATCCTGGCCTGGATCAGGAATGGTGTGGCCAGCAGGAGCAGGGAGGTCATTCTTCCCCTGTACTCGGCACTGGTGAGGCCACACCTCGAGTGCTGTGTCCAGTTCTGGGCCCCTCAGTTTAGGAGGGACGCTGAGATGCTTGAGCGTGTCCAGAGGAGGGCAACGAGGCTGGTGAGGGGCTTGGAGCACAAACCCTGTGAGGAACGACTGAGGGAGCTGGGTTTGTTAGCCTGGAGAAAAGGATTCTCAGGGGTGACCTTATCACTCTCTACAACTTTCTGAAGTGTTGCTGTGTGTTACTTGTTTTCATATTGTATTTCATTTTTATATTGGGTTTTATAATGTTGTATTCGGTACTCCCCTGTTCTCCTGGAGAATGTTATATCCCAAGGTTTGTCCCTGCCCTTTTCCCTGCCCATCCTCCCACATTCCTCCCAGTCCCCTCCTGCAGGCCCTGTCTGTCATTCAGCTGTTCCACCCAGCTTCTGGAGAGTTCGGGAAAAAGACATCAAATGACAGGGCAAGGGCCAAGGAGGTTCCTCCCTTTATGTTCTCCATTAGTTCCTTTGAATGTCCCTCCAACCCTGTTCTACTCCCACCTTATCCCTCACTGGGTATTGGCTTGTCCCCTCCTTTAGCCCCTCCCCTGCATAAAAGCCCAGACCATGAGGCTGGGAGGATGACTTGATTCAGGCAGCCAGACAGGGCAGAGATCTGGGCAGGACAGAAATGAGACATGACTTTAAAGAGTTAAGATTTTAGCTAAGGGTTAGAAGCAATTTATATTGATCAAGATGTAAGTTAGATTAGTAAATGGTAGGTTAATGATTATTAGATGCCCAAGCTAGAGCTAACTGTTATATTATGAGCTTGTTTATAGAAAAAGTGGAGTAAGTGAACTATCATAAGAATAGATTGAAACCAGTAAGAACAACGGCCAGCACCTGGACTTGGTATCTATCAATCACGAAGCAGGGGACCTTGGACAGTGCCAGAGGGTCACAGAGACCTGATGAAGACTCTCCTGACTTCATCCTTTGAGACCACTGACCCAATTTGAGACCACCGACCCAATTCAAGAGAAGAACTGCGCATGCGTGAAGGACTGATAGCCTCATTTTAATAGAGAGCGGGGATGGGAGGTGCTGGGGTTATGCATATGTATTGTATGTAAGATCTTGGAGAATAAATAGAGAGCAAAGAGCCTTGTTCAGGGCGCCCACGCCTTTTGGAGATGACTCCCTTGATGCCCGCAGGTGAATAAACATACCACTTTCTAACTTTAACTACTTGGAGGGTCTTTGTCCGTGACTATATCGGTTTTCAATGACTCAGTTGGTGAGCCAGCCAGGAGAAGGTTCTGCTTGCCTGTGATACCAGCTCAGGTGGAGGACTCCCTCAGGGCACCCCCAGGATATTCCTGGAAGAGTGGGCTCCGCTGCCCGACCTGTTCATCCAGCAGCAGACAAGAACTCCTGACTACTAAAACTCTGGACAAAAGGTATGTTTATACTTGAAAAATAGGTACCTTTTTGGTATAGGCGGTTGGTAAGACACTGAGAGATGTCTCATGCACAACGCATGCCTAGGTTGCTCTGCAGAGCCTGGTTTGGTTTGGTTTGATTTGGTTTGATTTGGTTTGGTTTGGTAACTCATGTCCTGTGGTGGGGAGTGGCAACTGGTTTTTGTTGTGCCTTGATAATCTGTGTCCCGTGGTGGGGGCAACAGCGGCAATAGGATAACCGGTTTTGTTGTCAGATTTTGGTTTAAAGGTACCTTGGTCATCAATAATTCAAGCGGCTAGCCTGTGTTTTAAGATGCAAAGGGTCCCATCGTGGGTTGCAGAAAATCCTGATTTTGGCTCCACGCGCACCGTGTGTGTGTGTAGTGTGCACAGATTTGTGTTTTGTGGGTTTTTGTGTCTAGGCTGTGGAAGAATTATTGGTGCACCATGTGTGTTGTGTTTTGTAGGAGTTTGGGTTGTAAGTGATTTGACCTGTAAGGCGTATGCATGGTCAGGAAAGGCTATTGGTAAGTCGTGGGAGATGTCCCATGCACAACTCGTGCCTCTGTAGTGTGCTTGCAAGCTCGATTGGTATCTGGGCAGTTGTACTTGGTTGCCAGCAGAGAAAGTGGTTAAGCTGTTGTACCGGGCCGTGGAGAATTCGGATTGTTGTTGCTGGCAGAAGGGGATTTTGCCATTTGCTGTGCCATAGAGGGCTCAGTTTGCTAGAATCCGGGACTAGCAATTGTAAGGGCAAATCCTGGTTTGTGGTTGTTACACTGTGTGAATGTGTCCTGACTGTGAGAAAGATTGTGAGAGAGTTTGTTGAGACGTGCTACCAGCACAAAGTGATTGAGGAGTTTGGACCGACGGTTCCGTTTTCGGGCGACTGAAACGGCCGGGGAAAAACAAAGTGAGTGGGGTGTATGAAAACCCTTAAAGCCCCCTCCCTGCTGTGACTGTGGTGTGTGTGTTTTGGTTACCAGGGGGGTGTTCACTGTAACAGTATTTTTGAGGCAACATCCATCTTGTGTTAAAAGTTATAAGTGCAGCATATGCTGAGTGAAAGGGTTGATTAGCCTCTGAGAGCTGAGGCGTGAATGTTTTTGAAGTAGATAGAGGACAGACAAAGGACAGAACCAGTTTGGCAAGAAGCAATAGAAACCCTTGACAAGAGCTTAGTTGTGATTTTAGGTATGGAAACCGTGTTTGTAGATTGTTGGAATTAAAATAAGGGTAACTTCGGTCTGAGAACTCGATCTGGCCAGATGAATAAAAGGAATTCCTTTACCTAAGTGGTTTGGGCTTGATTCATAGGAGTTTGTGAATTCAGCAAACTGGTGAATAGACAGAGAAAATAAGAGGATGTATTTAGAAGGTTTATATCAGATGTCTGTTGGAAGACTAGTGGCTCTGGAGTAGGAACAATGGGCTGTGAAGAATTTAGAAAGTAAAAAAGAAGTGAATGGAATATCTTGTATTTTTGGGAATTTTCCTGCAGCTTTTGGTGCATCTAGATGTTGTCACTGTGCCTGGGTGCTTTTGCAGTGTAAAATTTGTGCAGGATGTTACTATTGTTCTTCTGATAACCAGTACAGAGAATGTGCCCAGTGTAAACAACAGCTCCTTGATCAAGCTGATTTAGAGCAACAATTTCTGTTTCAACTCCAGCTGCACCTTTAACTCCAACTTCATCTTTAACCAAAGCAATTTCTATTTCAATTCTGTCTCTAGCTCTAAGCACATCTGAATCAACTCTGATTTCTATTTCAAGTTTAGCTTACTACTCCACTTACTCCTAAATCTCTCCCCATCCCAGCAGTGACAGTGAGGAAGAAGAGCGCTCTCCAAAGGTTTCTACAGCATAACTGACTCAGAAACAAACCACAGAAGAGAACATCACAAGAGGGAGGCAGTGGTTGCTTGTGTTAAGAAAAACTGAGATGGACCAGAGGATCTTACCCTAGGAGACCCTCTAATTATAATGAAACTAGGGAAGAAAGAAAGAAAAAAAAAAAATTAAGTTTTTTATAAACACAGGGGCAACATATTCAGTGTTAAATAGAGCTTTAATACCAATAACAGATGATTATGTTATGGTAAAAGGGGTAACTAGCCAATCTGAAAAACCTATTTTTGTAGACCATTGAAATATAAACTTGGGAAACAATTGGGAATCCACAGGTTTTTATATATGCCCAATGCTCCATCAGCACTTTTGGATAGGAATCTATTGGAACTATTAAAGGTAAAAAAAAATAATATTTAAAAATGGAAAGATTACTTTGGAGGTTGAGGATCAACAATATGTGGAATTGTTAAACTTGGTGTAGATAACTAATGAGGCTAAAGTTAAAAGTGAAGGTGAGATTTACTGGAAAATAATAGATCAGGTATTTTCTGGGGTTTGAGCTTCTGACATACCAGAAGAGCAAAGAATGCACCCCCAGTGCAAGTTAAGTTTAAAAAAAAAGAAAACAACTAGTTAGAGTTAAGCAATACCCCCTGAAGAACAGTTAAGGGATTAGCCTAGTGATTGAAATTTTTTTCCTGTTAAAAAGCCTGATGGATCATAGCTGTTAATAGGATAACTGAGGATTTATACCCAGTGGTTCCCAACCCTTACACTTTGTTAACTTGTTTAACACCTGAGCTAACATGGTTTATTGTTTTAGATTTAAAGGATGCTTTCTTTTGCCTTCCTCTCCATGAAGCCAGACAGAAAATTTTTGCATTTGAGTAAAAAAACTCAGCTCACATGGACAGTGCTTTTGCAGGAGTTAAAAAAAAAAAAAAAAAAAAAAAAAAATCCTGGGAAGCTTCATCAGGAGAAGGACAGCTGTTACAGTATGTGAACGACCTCCTGATAGCTACCAAAACTCAAGAGGCTTGTCTGGAGTGGATGGTAAGCCTCCTAAACTTTTTGGGCCTACAGGGGTATCCCAAATCCCAGAAGAAAGCCCAGATGGTGAAGCAAACACTTATTTATTTGGGCTGTGAGGTTAGTACTGGACCAAGAACCTTGGGGTAGGATCACAAGGAAGCAATATGCCAGACCCCAAAACTGCAGACAGTAAAAGAACTGAGAACTTTTCTAGGCATGACAGGGTGGTGCAGACTGTGGATTTCTAACTATGGGTTGTTTGTTAAACCTCTGTATGCCTTGATCACGGAAGGGAGCAGGGATATCCAAACACGAGCCTTCGACCAGCTAAAGAAAGCCCTCATGTCAGCTCCAGCCCTGGAACTTCCAGATGTGAGTAAACCATTCTTTTTGTTTTCACATGAGAAACAGGGGATTGCCTTGGGAATACCAGCACAAAACCTGGGCCAATATCGCAGGGCAGTCGCCCAAGCAGCTGCATGCAGCAGCTAAGGGATGGCCAGGGTGCCTCAGTGCCATTGCAGCAGGGGCAGTGAACATCCAAGAAGCACGGAAGTTCACCCTAGGCCAGAAGATGACCGTGCTAGTATTCCACACAGTGTCTGCAGTCCTGAAAGTGAAAGGGGCACATTGGCTCTCCCCACAAAAATTCCTGAAGTACCAAGACATAGCGGTAGAATGAGATGATGTTGAGATTGTGGTAACTAACATTGTGAATCCAGCTTCCTTCCTCAGCATGAGTATGGGAGAACCAGTGATCCATGAGTGCCTGGAGGCCATCAAAGCCACCTCCTCCAGTTGCTCAGATCTGAAGGATACCCTGCTTGAGAATACCGTGACCTGGTCCACCAATGGAAGCAGCTGTGTCATCAGTGGAAGAAGGCGTGCTGGGTAAGTTGTTACCACAAGCAGAGGGGTAATAGAATCTGGACCATTACCAACCAACACCTCAGCACAGAAGGCTGAAATAACTGCCTTAACTCGGGCTTTAGAGCTGGCAACAGGAAAGAAAGTTAATATCTACACAGACTTAAGGTATGCATTTGGGGTAGTTCATGCACATGGAGCCGTCTGGAAAGAAAGAGGACTGTTGAATTGACAAGAAAAAAGTATTAAACATGCACAAGAGATAATAAAACTTGGAGGCAGTCCAGCTACCTGAAAATGTAGCCATCATGCATATCAAGGCACACCAAAAAGTGAGCTCCGAATTGGCTGAAGAAAACAAGCTGGCGGGCAGAAAGGCAAAAGAAGCAGCTAAAGGTGAGATAGGCAGTCTTAATTCCAGATGGGCAAATTTCCATTGAAGGTAAGCCAAAGCACAGTAAAAAGGACAAGAGGGGTGGGCTATTACAGATAAAAGGAAAGGAAGACTTATATTCCCCCTCTTAAATGCTATAGTCATTAGTGAAAGAGGAACATGAAAAAAACCACATTGGGGAATAGATGATTTGTATAATTATTTGAAGGATAGAAATTTGTAAAATGTAGTAATTTAGGTGACTTGTCAATGTAGCCTCTGCCTCCAAACTAATCCCAAAAATATTTTTAAACCAAAGCTTGGGCAAATTGGGAAAAAGATATGTACTGGGCAGCAATAGCAAATTGATTTTTCAGTACTACCCAGGAAAAGAGGGTACCAATACCTATTGGTATTAACACATACCTTTTCAGGGTGGCCAGAAGCTTTCCCTTCCAGAACTGCCAAAGTGCAAGAGGTAACCAAAGCAGCGTTACAAGAAATAATACCATGCTTTGGAGTCCCAGCCACAATGTTTTTAGATAGGGAGCCATATTTTATTTCAAAATTGGGCAGCAAATGAAGCAGCAAATTATAAAACTGGGGCTCAAACCAGAGAACTAGATGAACCAGTACATGATTTATAGCCTGGGGATTATGTATACATTAAGTCTTTTGCAGAAAAAAACTTTGGAACCATGGTAAGAGAGACCATTCCAAGTGCTCCTCATCATATTTTATACAATCAAGATCAAGGAACAAAGCACCTGGATCCATCACTCCCGAGTGAAGAAAGCTCCTGAGAAACTCTGTAAAGTTATATTGGGTGACAATGAACTAAAATTAAAACTTTCTTGGGAAAATAAATGATAAGTATAATATAACAACTTTTTGAAAAATAGGAAAGCTTGTAATTGTAATGGGTAATCAAATAGGTATAGCCTGGAAGATTGTGGCATTTATGACCATCACTATAGCCACAGCTAATGCAGCACCACTGCATTATAATGTGACTGGTAAATATAAGTGCCAAGGGAAAGCTTATGATTTTATCTCCTGTAAGTCTCTGATTCAGATGCTAAGAATTACAAATGCAACTGTGTAAGAAAACTTAATTTAACTTGTGCATTTGTAACTGTAAAAATTGAAGAATGTGATTTTTCCTATTAGGCACATGTTGTATCCCACCAACATATAAAGGCAAACTTGACTACTGTTCAAGAAATATTGCCTGTTCCTATAGAGATGAACTTAACTTTAGTTGCACAATTATTGAAACACATGGATTAAAGGAAAGAAGAAAAAAATTAGAAAGAAAGAGAACTTTGATTGCAATGCATCATGACACAGAGACTATATGGAGAGTATTTAAAAGTTAGTAGAAGGCCCATCCCATCATTGATGGGATGTGCTTTTGGAGTAGTCACCAGCTGCAACTGGTTTGCTCAATACCTTGGTTTATTTGATTATTGTTTTGTTTAATTTTGTTGGTATAAGTTTGATTTTGTTTGTTATAATATTTCTTTGGAATTGGAGAATGCTGAAGCAACTAGCAGATTTAACTTTAATATTAAGAGCATATAGTACAGTTTTAAATGACCCCTACCACAGAGTTTTGCTAGATGAGGAAGAATTTACATATTAGTAAAAGAATTTACTATCTTTGAAGAAGGAGTGGGGAAATGAGAAATGACTTTAAAGAGTTAAGATTTTAGCTAAGGGTTACAAGCAATTTATATTGATCAAGATGTAAGTTAGATTAGTAAATGATAGGTTAATGATTATTAGATGCCCAAGCTAGAGCTAACTGTTATATTATGGGCTTGTTTATAGAAAAAGTGGAGTAAGTGAACCGTCATAAGAACAGATTGAAACCAGTAAGAACAATGGCCAGCACCTGGACTTGGTATCAATCAATCACGAAGCAGGGGACCTTGGATCGTGCCAGAAGGTCACAGAGACCTGATGAAGACTCTCCTGACTTCATCCTTTGAGACCACTGACCCAATTCGAGACCACCGACCCAATGTAAGAGAAGAACTGCACACACGTGAAGGACTGATAGCCTCATTTTAATAGAGAGCGGGGATGGGAGGTGCTGGGGTTATGCATATGTATTGTATGTAAGATCTTGGAAAATAAATAGAGAGCAAAGAGCCTTGTTCGGGGCGGCCACGCCTTTCGGAGATGACTCCCGTGCCACCCGCAGGTGAATAAACATACCACTTTCTAACTTTAACTAGTTAGAGGGTCTTTGTCCATGACTATATCGGTTTTCAATGACTCAGAACAAAGACTGAATAAAGCCTTGGTTTTGCCCCTGAATCAAGTCTGACTCCTTCTTTTACCACCAATGGGGTCTCACTCTCTTGTGCTAAAGGATAGATCCTCAGCCGACTCCTGGGTTTTTAGGACCCAGAGGAGATTTTTTGCCTTGCCGTGTGGCTGTGTCCTTCCATGCCAGGCGGACACGGGCTCCTGGCTGGCTCAGATCTGCACAGCGGCCAAAGCGTTTCAGTCCAGGTATGCAAGCAGGCTACCTTTACCTGCGGGACTCAGCTTCTCACCAGCAGCTGGCCCAAATTGCTTCATGACTGCAGTGGCAGATAAAGGGTCGGCTCTCAGCTAAGCAGGTTTAAAGATGGTTTATTCAGGCCCGAGTGGCAGGAGCTCTGCCACCCAACCAAACTGCCCAGCCAGAGAGACCCTTTGAATTTCCCTCCCCGAACTTATAAGCGGGGGAGGATTCAGAGGTGGCAATAACAGGTTAGTGAATCAGGGAATTCGGGGGGATACCAGGGGGTGTCCATTTGTAAATTCTGGACCATTCACCAAAGGGAAGAAGGGGATTTCCCGGGCATCAGCCTCTGGGAATTTCCCAAGCCCAGGGAGGGGTTCCGAAGTGACAGACAGGATACTCCAGAGCCGGGGGAGAGGGGATTGACAAGGATAGGTGGGGGGTGGGATGGTTGACATGAAACAACTTGCTATACAGAAAACACAAAGGGGAGGACCCGTTACAGAACTGGGGGCACAGTGGAATGAACCATAACATAAAACTTCTTATAAAACTTGATAAAACAATTCTTGCACCACCACATTCTCTGACACTTGTCTTGAGCAAGCCTGGGTGACAATGAGCCAGGAACTCTGAGAGAGAGAGAGACAAGCGACACTGAAGGGTGGTTGTAGACAGCTAGGGGTTGGTCCCTTTCTCCAGGCAACAACTGACAGAATGAGAGGACAGAGTCTCAGGCTGTGCCAAGGGAAATACAGGTTGAAATTAGGAGAGTTTTTTATGGGAAGAGTGATAAAGTACTGGAATGGTCTACCTGAGGAGGTGGTGAAGTCACATCCCTGGATGTATTTAGAAAAAGACTGGATGTGGCACTCAGTGCCATGGTTTAATTGAGATGTTAGGGCTGGGTTGGATTCAATGATCTTTGAGGTCTCTTCCAATCTAGTGATTTGGTGATTCTGTGAAAACAAGGCAAGGCAAAGCAAAGCAAAGCAAAGCAAAGCAAAGCAAAGCAAAGCAAAGCAAAGCAGGATGAAGAAATTCCCTGACCAAAAGGAACAGCCAGCAACAAAAAAAAATCAGAAAAAACATGTACATGATCTTCAGAACTCAAGAAAGTAAAGCAGTAAAACTTGATGAATATTGTAGTGATACATTTTTAATAGTTTTTAAGAATATTAGGGATCTTAAAAATATGTGTAATTACTCAGAAAGTGGTAAATGTGTTTGTGAGTTTGCAAATTAAATTGTATTTACCTGTGCCAATTTCACATCTATCTCAAGACTTCACATAATTTTTATTGAGTTTTTGACCAGGATTGTTTTGATAGAATCCATTTATCTTCATGGAAACAAATTTGTTGATAGTATCATGTGATGAAATTAGCTGGTGTCCATAAGTCACTTTTGTTTATAGGTGACCACTAGACTAAACAGCAGTAACCATCAGGATATCAGGTTTCACATCTTATGGCAGTGCTGGTGAGTGGATAACATGTAGGAAGGTATATGTTCAGAAATACTCAGTTATAGTTGCCTGTATTAAAGTCTCTTCAACTGAAATTTGAATTTACAAATCTGAGAAATGGCAAGGCCTGACCCACTTCTTATGTATGTCTGTTGCCTTCACAGGGCCCAGACTAAAGGTGGGCTCAAGGCATTACAGGGAATGGATTTATATTAGGCTGGTGGGCTGCATCCATCACAGGAATTTAAGGCCAGTTCTCTTCAGTGTGTTTATAAACTAATGGGACATGGGAATCAAATATGCAGTGAGTGAGTTTGCTGATGATACTAAACTAGGAGTAGCTGTGGAATCCTTTGGGGGGCCAAAAGGCCTGACAGAAAGATCTGGAGAGATTAGAGAGCTGGATAATCACCAAATAAAAGTCATGTATGAATCACATGAAATTTAATGGGACCAAGTGCTGGGTTCTCCATCTGAGATGAATTCTGGTAATGCTTACAATCTGAGGGGGTGAGGCTGAAGAAAGAGATGAGGGGGTTAGTTTCAATAGTCAGCAGTGCCCTGGCAGCCAGGAGGGCCATCCGTGTCTTGAGGTGCATCAGGCACAGCATCACCAGCCAGGCAAGGGGGGGATTGTCCTGCTCTGCTCGGAACTGGGGCAGCCTCACCTTGAGTGCTGTTTTATAAGGACGACAACAAAGTACTAGAGTGTGTCCAGAGGAGAGCAATCAAGATTGTGAAAGGCAAGACTTTGGAGGAATGGCTGAGGTCCCTTGGCTTGGTCAGCCTGTGGAAGAGAAGGCTGAGCAGTGACCTCACTGCCATCCTCACCTTCCTCAAGGGAGGCAGCAGAGGGGGAGGTTGTGATCTCTTTCTCTCTGGTGACCACCCATAGGAGCCAAGGAGCAGGAAACAGGGGAACAGAGGAAGTTCAAATTAGACATTTGGAAAAGGCTTTTCAGTAAAAGGCTGGGTAGTTACAGTAGGAACAGAATACAAAGGGAAGTGCTCGTTACACCAAATTTGTCAAAGTTCAAGGAGGCTCTGGATAGTTCTTTTAGTCATATGGATTATTTTTAGGCAGTCCTGTGAGCAGCAGGAAGTTGGAATCAATGATCCGAACTTCAGATATTCTGTTATTCTATGATTCTGAAGCTAAAATTGAAAAACTAATCTGAAGACAAGCAAATTCCCTGACTCTTTTATTAACTTATGTACAAAAATACTTGATATTGTGAAGGGTGAAAAGGATATTTTCTCAGCTTCTTTTATCTTTAAAGAAATCTGTAAGAGAGAAAGATAGAGATCCTCCTTTTCCCTAGAAAAATGGGATTTTGTTTTTTTCTCAATGTTTGCATTACTAGCTCTGTTTCCCATATAAATATGTTTTGCAAATTTTCAGTGTGACATATAAATATTGTTTCTGCTTCACATGGCTCCCTTTAGAAAAGACAATAATTGCACAAATGCATTTCTTAAAAGATTTCCTCCAAACTACTTGCTAATAACAATAATAACAACAAAAGTAGCAGCTAAAAGCCCTCTGAAAAGCAGAAGAGTTTCAAGTGGTTTTGAGACTGCTAGAGAAATATGCTTGTTTTCTTATCTGCCCTCGCAATTTTAAACCGCACTGCAAAATATTCATTAAAGGATTTTTTTCTTCACATATTCTTGAAAACTGATAAAAGCTCTTTCTACTACCTGATCCTCTAGCTTTGTGTGCTACCAACTAGAAAGAATGCCCAATATTAAAACCACATATATTTTAAATAATTATCATTAATTATTGCAAAGTACCAATAATTTGTTTTAATGAAACCTATCCTCTCTGAAGCTAAAAATTCTGCCGTAGTGAGGACAATATTTTTCATATTTTAAATATTGATTTTTCATTACCCTCTCAAAGCTGCAGATGAAAAAGTCATTAATAAATTAAAAAAACAAACAAGCAAACAAACAACAACAAAAAAAACCAAAACAAAACACACACACACACAAAAGAAACTGATTTGAGATATGGTTACACACAACACTTGAGCTTTTAAAAATACTTTTCACAAAATCTTCTTCAATTTATATATTATTATTATCAATATATGATATATATATATATCATGTTATAAATAGAAAAGATTAAATAGTTTGTATCAAAAACAATTGGGTAAGAAATTATATTTCTGTCACTATATAGTCCATATTTCTAATGAGCAACTTCATTGTAATGATTTCCTTCACAAATGAATATTGAGAAACCTAATAACCTTTTCCCCCAAAATGAAAAAGTTCCATTTAATTCTTTAAACTACTTGTAGTTTTATGCTCAGAGTTCTTATTCACACCACAGTTTTCTTTCTTTGCTAAAGAATAACCAAGTTAATTTAGCAATGATTATTACCAGACATAGGGACAGAAATAGATAAGTAGATATAAATATACAGTACATATACATAGCTATTTATATAGATGATATAGATACATTATATAGATATAGCTTGTAAAAATAGATATAGATATAGAGATAGGAAACAGATTATTTTAATAATAGATTATTTCAGCTGGAAGGGACTTATCCACAATCATCCAGTCCAAATGCCTGGCCAATTTAAGACTGACCAAAATTTAATGTATGTTATTATTTAATGAGATATGTCTTTCCAATGCCTCTTAAACACTGATGTGCTTGGAGCATGAATCACTCTAGTCACCCTGCTCCATTGTTTGACCACTTTCTCCATAGAGAAATGCTTCTTGATGTCAAGTCCAAACCTCCCCTGGTGCAGCTTTGATCCATTCCCTTCCATCTCATGCCTGGATCCTAGGGAGAAGAACTCAGTACCTCCCTCTCCATACACTCTGCTCAGTGTGGTGGCTCTTTAGAGAGACCCAGATGACTGTCGATGGCAAATGGCACAGAGTCTGCTCTTTCCAGGGGGAGCCCAAGGCTTTATTTGGGTTCCAGCCCCTTGGCGAGTCCGGAGCCAGTAGCTAGCTCCTTCCTCATCCCTGTTCCCAGGCGAAAGAGCCTGCCCCCCCCCCCCGACAGGGGTTTTACCTAGCGGGGGGACGGGCCCAGAGGCAGGGACAAGCCACTGCCCAGTCAGGGACAAGGTGGGAGTGGAACAGAGTTGGGTTACGTTCCAGTGTGGGAGGATGGGAATTGCTGAGCAGGGACATACCAGGTGATACAGTTCGAACAGGGGATACAATAGAAAAACATTACAGAACCCAGTATAAAATGAAACACAGTATAAACCAAATTAACACACTGTAACAGCTCAGAAAACTGTAGAGAGCAACAAGGTCACCTCTCAGCCTCCTTTTCTCCAAACTAAAAAAAAAAAACAAAAAAACCCCCCAAAAAAACCACCAAAAAAACCCCAACACAAACAAACAAACAAACAAAAAAACAACAAAAAACCCCCCAAAAAACCCCAAAAACAAACAAACAAAACAAAACCCCAAACAAAAAAAACCCCAAACAAACAACAAAAAAAAACCCTCATCTACTCCTCACAAGACGGTCTTCAGTCCTGTCACCAGTTTTTTTTACCCTTCTTTGGACACATTTGAGTACCTTCATGTCTTTTATAGATTGTGCAGCCCAGTGCTGCACGCAGCTCACAAAGTGAGGTGGCACCAATGCCATATATAGCATGATCACCACCTCTTTTGACCCTCTGGCTGTGCTGTGTTTGATGCCCCCAGGATGCAGTTTGCCCTCTTGGCTGCCTGGGCACACTGCTGGCTCACAGTGAGCGTGATGCCGACCAGCAACCTCAGATCCTCTTCTGCAGGACTGATCTCCAGCCACTCCTCTCCTGTGGTGGTGCAAAAAGTGTTTTATTAGGTTTTTGTAAGAAGTTTATGTTATGGTTCATTTCACTGTATCCCCAATTCTGTAACCCTTTTGTGTTTTCTGTATAATAAGGTGTTTTGTGTCAATCATCCCACCCCCCACCTATCCTTATCCATCCCCTCTGCTTCCCCCCACCCCCCAGCTTTGGGGCAGCCTGTCTGTCACTCCAGGAGCCCTCCCAGGTTGTGAAATCTCAGGGAGAGGGCTTCAGGTGATAGGTCCCCTGGGGGGAATTCCTTTGGCTCTGGATTTTAGTGGTCGGAGGCTTGGGGGTGGGCACACCTTGTTACCCCCTGAATCCCCTGATTTGTTGTCTTGTTGTAACCTCCCCTGAATCCCTCCCCCGCTTATAAGGTGGAGGAGGGAGATTCAAATCCTCTTCAACTCTGCTCTCTCTTGCTCACTGGTCTCTTTGGTCTGAGGTTTGGACCAGCTGTGGGGCTCCCACAGCTCAGCCAGAATAAACATCTTTTAACTTGGTAAGCTGAGAGCCATCCTGTTCTTACTGCCGTTCCTGTCACGACACTATTTGGTCCAGCTGCTGCTGAGAAGCCGAGCCAGCAGGTAAAGATAACCTGCGTGCCCATCCGAACTGGGAACATTCTGTAGCTGTGCAGACCAGAGCTAGCCAGAGGTCAGCACCCACCCAGTGTGGGGACAGAACCAGCCACACTCTCCTAGTTCATACTTGTGTCCAGCTTACTCTGTCCTAAGTGCAGAATCCTACAATCTGACTTGTTAAATTTCCATTGATGCCACTGATGACTCCCCAATGCTCCAATCTATCTAGAGTCATCTACAAAACCTCTTGTCTCTCAAGAGAATCCTCTTGAGAGTGAGAGTCCAGAGTGATATCATCAGCATAAAAGTTAATGGTGTATTCAACTCCTGCATCAGAAATTATGGCTAAATAGCAGACTGCACATACATCTGCAAATGTCACATCACCCATCAATAGAAAGATGAAATAAACCTACCAGGAAACAGTTAGGCCTCTTACAGGACATGGTTTGTTTTGCACCTCTGCTGAGCTCAGTGTCTGGCTTAAAAAAATCCTTAAAATAAGCAGATGTCAACCCATAATTGGATGTCAGGTTTTGATTCTGGGCTATATACCTTTGCACCAATTGGTTTAGTGGCATTTACTATAATGTAGTTATACTTGTAGTTCATAATGTGACTAAATTCTTGATTCAAAATTTCAATGAGCTTGTATTGATTTTGTACAGCCTGCTTTTTGGTAGCAGAGGGGCCACAAAGATGGCTCCTGTGGGAATTGCTGGAAGCTTCCACCATGTCAGAGCCAATCCATGATGGCTCTGAAAATGAACATGGTGCTGGCAAAATCAGGGCGAGAGAGGCTGGTAATGCCTCTGTGATAACATATTTAAGAAGGAAATTAAAAAAAACAAACAAAAAAAAAAAGGGGGGGGGGGGGGGTGTGGAAAGGCACAGTTTTTTTCTTCTCTCCAGAGAATAGGAGGAGTGAGAACATGAGAGGGAAACAACACAGAGACACCAGGGTCCGTGGAGAAGGAGGACAGGAGGTGCTCCAGAGTGCCAGAGCTGAGATTCCCCTGCAGCCCATGGTGCAGCAGCTGTGCCCCTGCAGCCCATGGGGAACCATGGGGGATTCAGAGTTCCACCCACAGCCCATGGAGGAGCCTCGTGCTGGAGCAGGTGGGCGCCTGGAGGAGGCTGGGATCCAGTGGGAGATGTGTGGAGAGAAGAGCCCTGCTCCCAGGCTGGAGCAGCCTGTCCTTGGAGGACTCCACCCCATGGAAGAATGATCCGACGCCACAGCAGCTTTGGGAGAACCATCTGCCTGTGGGAGGGACTCACACTGCAGCAGTTCTGGGAGGAATGCTGCTCCATTTGGAGCCATGCCAGAGAAGATCACGGAGAACTGTCTCCCATAGGAAGGACCCCATGGTCTCACAAGGGAAGGACTCCTCTCCCAGAGCAGCAGAAGAAAATCTCAGTGATGAACTGACCAAAACTCCCACGCCTGGTCTCCTTGCACTGTTGATGGAAAGCAGGGAGGGGTTGAGGGGGAAAAAAGTGTTTTAAGGGCTTGTATTACTTGTCATTATTCTCCTCTGATTCTGTTAGACATAAATTCACTTTGCAACCTTAAAGTTGAGCCAGTTTTGCCCTAGAATTGTGAAGTGATTGTTCATCTTTTGTTCATCTTTTTCCCTCTCTGCTGCCCAGCTGTGGCAGGGGAGGGTGAGCAAGTGTCTCTGATGGGTGACTGGTGTTGGGTCATTGTCAAACCAGGACACATTTCTCGCTTACTTTTTTGGGACTCATTTTAATGTTATTGTTTGAATTTTATAAATATGAACATTTCAGCATTGTGAAGTCAAAAGAAATAATAATTCATAGGTTAACCTGTAATGACAATTGTCTGTGTGAAGTAGTCCAGAAATTATTACTTCTCCAAATTTTGGAGAGTAGCAGAAATAAAGCATTAAGACTGCATATATTCTTTATAATTTTTCCATTTTCTTTTCCTCAGCTTATCTACAAAAAAGAATTTTCTAATGTTGACAATTGTGCAATTTTATATCAAAATACTAATTCAGCAAATTACAAATAAATTTTGAAAAAAGTAATACAAAGTTAATGTTAAATTTTCTAAATGCTAATACTATAATCATTACAAATCTCCAATACTCACCCACTGGAATCAACGGAATTCCTTTTGATTGATTCATCATCTCAGGACTTATTTGTCCTTTTACTCTTCTCAAAATGTTTTGTTCTTGCTCTTCAGTACAAAAGTGTTAGGTCTCTATCATATTGAATATCTCAGGAAGCCTTAGAACACCTTGAAACACCATGTTATAGTTTCTTCCCCAACAGTACTCAGAAGTCTGATACTAGAGTTTTTAATAATAATAATAATAATAATAATAATAATAATAATAATAATAATAATAATAATCTGAGCATTTCTCTTTTCGCTAGCAATATACTCCATCCTAAGTATGAAATAAATTATCCATCTCTACTGTATTACCTTCTTGGAAGTATGTCTCAGGCATTTCCTTATTGTGTAAACTAGTAATCTGGAAAATTGCCATTATTTTAGAAAAGAGCAATTTTTTTAAAAATTATGTAGGGATTGCATGTTCTTATGGGTTCTTTTAAAACATGATGGCTTTAAAAAAAAGTCTTAAAAGCATTTTCTGGAGTGAGGAATGAATGTAGGGGAGTGTGTGGAATGCTATCAGTAAGGAAATAAAAATCTCTAGTTTGGTAATGTCAAATAGACACCAACAATTTCTGTCTTTACAGCTTCTCTGTGGTAACTTGTATAATTTCTTGGTCATTTTCATTTCCATTCCTCTATACTGTGCCTTTTAATATTATTATATAGAATGTAATATAGCTTTAATCAGGTTGCTTGTCAGGCTATTCAGAAACAGAAAAAGAATGGAATGAGGAACAAAAAGAGAAAAGAATATATAAGAACATATGACAATATGAAAGATTTGGATTCAAAGCTAGCTTTGATAATCTGCTGTGATCAAAATATTGCAACTGTATTATGCATGAAAGCACCATAAAGAAATGAGAGTAAAATAACAACAGTGCAATGAGCTAAGTGCTCCAACATGTGAACATGAATTTCTCTGCTTTCTCAGTAAGCCTTACTTCAGACCAGGAAATCAGAACAAGCACAGTCACATTCAGGATATGTTGCTATGAAAAGATAAAAATTAAATAGTTGTTCAGGTTCCTGTGAGTCCTACAGTATGACTGCATGTACCAAATGCTGGAAGAGATGTGACTGATTTGCATTTTAAATTCTTTTCAATACCATATGGATTATTATAACTCAGCTCTCAGCACTGTATGTTGTTTGCTTTTTACTCCTGAGACTGTTGACTTGGAGCAGATAGTAAGCTCTATTAGTAAAATATGAAATGTTCATTTATATAATCTAAAAATATCCAGAGATATTTCAGGAACACTTTGTCCACTATATTGTATTGCCTTTGTTGCACAATTTTCATGTATCACTCTTTATTACAGTATTTTAGATCACATTGAAAGGAAGCAAAGTTATGTTTAACCTATTTATTAAATGGAAAAAATATATTTTCATATCCAGAGGGTAAATAGAAAACTAACCCTCAGCAGAAAATGGCTTTGGATAAGTTGTTTTCATCTCATGTCAGTATTTTACAAATTGGACAAGTCTGCCACTGGAAATGCTTAAGTAGAAATCACTAATGTATTTTGAGATGAGGATATAAGAGCTTCATATCATTTTAGGTAATGTCTTCAAATGAGTGTCTGACATAAAATGATGAGTCCTGAGTACTTTTAAATTACTATTAAAATTGCCTGTGGGACGATCAAATGTGGTTTGGGCCAGGAAAGCTATGCCATCCAACTCAGGTAATCACTTTTTTTTTTCCAAAGTGTGATGGTTCCATCATAAATATTTAATTCAGTCTTACTAAATGGACATATCATGTGAGCTTTTGTTATTTTTCTTTTATCATAGGCAATTACTTCCTCTCTTCTCTCTCCTATTGTTTTGGCTTCTGTTTTGTTGCTTTTTGGGGATCTTTGGGGTATTTTTGGGGAGTGAGGAGGGAGTGAGATTTTTATTGATTTGGTTTGGTTTGTGTTGTTCTGATTTTTTTTTTTTTTTTAAACATGGTCCATGCATAGGCTGCATAGTTTTTGCATAGGCTATGTAGCAAATTTCTGAGTAGATAAGTAAATTTACCAGTAAATAAGTAAATTTACCAATAATATTTTTGATAAAGTTCATAGAAATCAGTGAGAAATTACTGGAATCTAGTGTTTTCCTCTCAAGTAGATTTAACAACTTAATAAAACCCCCTTGAAGTCCCTTAAACTTGTTTGAGAGTTCTAGGCATAAGGGCTAATAATTTTTTTAAAAAATGTATTAAAACAATGTTGGTTTCAGCTGGCAGTAAGAGAACATATTTCCCATATCTTTCCAGAACGAGTATTGTAAGATAAAATATTTGTTAATTGATTCTTCTTTAATTAATTATTATTATTTTTCTTTGAACTGTCATCTTCTTTTCAACAGAAGCTTTGAAATGGTAACAGATACATCATTCAGCCACAAAAATCAAATATTTTGAGCTCTTTGGAAATCAATTAAATTATATTATCCTGCTAACTTGAACAAAATATAATTTTACTTTATTGATAAGGTCCAATAATTATTATTATTTTTAAGCCAAATGCAGGTTTTCTTCATCAAGAAAGTCTTACGCGACACACTTTGTCTGAGTGATTCAATGTAATCAAAGCCAGAATTAATTAACAGAATAATAGAATATCTGCCCAATGTTCTAATCTATCCAGAGTCATCTCTCTGTAGTGCTGCTGTCTGGGGTTGGGAGGGACCTTAAAGATCCTCCTAGAAATACCTTTTTCTAGACCAGGTTCCTCATAATCCCTTCCTACCAGGCTTTGAAAACTTCCAGGGATGGGCATCCACTTCCCTGAGGAACATGTTCCAGTGCCTCACCACCCTCACAGTAAAGAGTTTCTTCCTAATATCTCATCTAAACATACTCTCTTTCCTTTTAAAGCTTTTTCCCCATGTTCTATCATTAAAAGCCATTGTAAGGAGCCTCTCTAGGCTCTGTTTATGTAGGGGAAGACCACAATAAGTTCTCCACAGGGTTATCTCCTCTCCAAGCTGAACAGCCCAGGTCCCTCAGCTCTTGTGTCAACACAAGAGAGGTGCTTCAACCCTCTGATCTTCTTTGTGATCCTTGTCTGGACTCATTCCAAGAGTTTGATGTCCTTCCTATGCTGAGGACCCCACAGATGGATGCAACACTTCGGATGGAATATCATGAGGGCAGAACAGAGGGGCAAAATCCCCTTCCTCGCCCCCCTGGCCAAGCTGCTTTAGATGCAGCCCAGGATCCCATTGGCTCTCTGGATTTTGAACACACATTGACAGATAATGTCATCTACCAACACCCCCAAGTACTTCTCCCCAGGGCTGCTCTCATTCCATTCTCAGCTCAGCCTGTATTTGTTCTTGGGTTGCCTGGACGCAGGTGCAGGACTTGCACTTCACTTTGTTGAAATTTATGAGGTATGTAGGGGCCCAAGTCTCAAGCCTGTCAGGATCCTTCTGGATGGCATCCCTTTGATCCAGCAAGTGGACTGCACCATGCACCTTAATGTTTTTGGCAAACTTGATGGCATTGTTGCCGTTCCCTCTGCTTGCATTACCAATAAAGTAGTTTAACAATGCCAGTTCTAATACTGCTTTCAAGGAACCCCACTCATCTCTGGTCTCCACAGGGACAATGAGCCATTGACCACAACCCTTTGAGTGTGACTGTTTATCCAATTCCTTATCCATTGAGCGGTCCACCTATTTGATACATGCATCTCCAGAAAACAAGGACATTGTGAAATGCTTTGCACAGCGACCGGTGGATGATGTCAATCGTCACATTCATTCACGTCCAGTTTCTCAGGGATATGCCTATGAGGAAGGGTTGTGCATACAGTTGGAGGGGTTCTAGATTCAGATTTGTTGTATTTTTGTTCTCTGTCTGCGCAGTTGCAAAAAAAACCAGAAGTGTGGAAATTTTATCAATATTTTAAACTGCAATACTTTCAACATCTTAAAAGCAAAAGGAATGTACCTTTTCCTGAAGGAGTTTGATGACTTAGACTGACTTTAGACTTCAATGAAACACTTACTTTGTTGTTCCCATGATGAGATGGAACATTTCTTTCAGCTAATGTTGTTGAAAATAAAATCTTGAGAAATGTATTACAGAGTATGACAGGGTTAATATTACAGAATGTTAGTGTGTTAATCTCACTCCATCCAATACATAAATGGACAGTTAGGTTTGATAGTGATAAAGAATATAGGAGCTGTCTCTGGTGTTCACTTTGATTTTCATTGGAGTTAAATCTTTAATTTGCTATTTCATTATGCATAGAAATGTATCATTTGTAGTGCAGTGTTGACTAGATTGCAATTTCCCTTCAGAACAGCTGAGACAGTATCTACTTAAAGAAAGGCTGACCTGAAGCATACACAGTACTGCTGCTGATCAGGTACACCTTGGCTTTGCACCAACTCCAGCTAATTTGTAACTTTATGGCATAAACTGCTGAATTTCTGCTTCACAGTAAGACCCAGAATTAGGTCCACAATATAGTTAGAAATCTTCCCATCTTTGTGTGTGTTAGCATTTCTTCTTAAGAAAAACCCCTTACATCGACTTATAAGGCGTTTTTTCAGAGCACTTTCTCTGCCTTCTCTTATTGAGCCAATTTTGACATACACCTCAACCCACTTCTGCATCTATGTTTTTCCAGTTCATCTGTTCTTGGTGGCACCTGGAAATTTTATTAGCACACACAATGTTCAGCCATCAAAATTGTTATGAAACTATTAGGTGCTACAGGACATTTTTCACATAGAAGACAAAGGTCTAAAGGACCCATTTGACATTCCTTCACTGTCTGCTGTTGAATTATTTAGACTTACTCTCTGATAACAATCAGTTTCATGTCAGTTTTCTAGGACTTTTGCCAAGACTGTATACTTTGCTTAACTTCATCTGTAACATAAGGTAGCTAATGCAAAAGTTATGCTTTGTGGTTTGAGTAGGATAATAATAATTTTTAATGTAATATCATGCCTTCAGTACACCTCAAGTAGTATTGTCCATACCTCTCACTTTCTGTCTCAAGGATTTATATCATAACAACTTAACATTTCTCATTCACTATTCTATTCAAGGAAAATGAGGAATTGACATGCAGCTATGACTATTGCACAATAGCAAGATGATGTTGCCCTGAACAGTGTCCTAAAATGGATGGAAATGCAGATGCTTTCCAAATGACCCATATGAAGTAGCACCATTTTAGGGATCGGGTACACAGGCTAATATATTATACTATTATTGTAAATAAAAATAATTTGAAACATTTTTGGTCTGGAGGATAATAATTTTTAGATCTCCTAAAAAAGACACATATCTACATTTTTTTTTTTTTTTTTTTTTTTTTTTTTTTTTTTTTTTTTTAATTTCCCATTGTTTATAAACTATTCTGATGTTTAGAACTGCTTTACAATTGAATTGTTAAATAAATACATTTCCTATGACAGCTCAAGATTTAATAATCATACAATGCATCACTGAGTTTTTAAATATCCAGAAGGTATTCTCACTCAGCTGTTTATGTGACAAGTATTTTGTGCTTTTAATGTCATTTTATGACAACACATCCTAACCAAATATTCAGACTTATAAAAAATTAGGATCAAATTTTCAAAGGAAATTCAAGGATTAACATGCAAGAGGAAAACAGAGAATGAAACTAAAAAATACAAAAATGTTAACTTTTAAAACATGCTTAGTTATGTGGCACTGGATGTGGACAAAGCAAGTTTCTGGGAGACAAAGAACAGCCTCAACAATGAATAAACCATGACATGGATGCAGAAATTCTAGCTGTCCCTGTATCTCAGTAACTTCCTTTTAACCAGCCCCTGTTATCTCTTTATCCCTCTTATTTTTCTGTACCTGTTTCTCCCTAAATGGTCTCGATTCCTCTCCTCCCCACCTCTGTCTCATCCACAAATCTTCCCATAATAAGCCCTGTACAATCAAAAAATCCCTTCTCCTTCACAACTCAAAGTGTGTCCCATACCACTTATTATGGAGTCCCATGTATGAGAAGCACAGGCACAACCCAGTGAAGCTCTTGAGAACTTTTCTTCTGACTTGAATGGGTCTTTAAGCAATGATTAAAAAATTTAAAGAAGAAAATGCTTCATATTCTGAGACTGTAGTGTATGACGACGACCTAAAGAGAAATATTGCATTCAGGTAAGTGTGTAACAGAAGCCACAGCTAGGCAAAATGTCATAAATATAATTGTAATCCTGAAGGGCCATTAACTGTGAGTGGCATGGCTTGCCTGTTCTAATGTTATGCTGCTTATTGGTGTGCTGGAGTGGGAGTATAACAGTATGCTAAAGTAACTGAATATAATCAAATCACTAAGTAACTATTACAGATTTCTACAATTTTGTGATGTATTTCAAAATATGATCCTCTGAATTTTTATTTTTCTCAATCCCCTAGGAAAGTAGAATAAAACCTGTGAAAATACAGAATTTATTAAGTTGGGAGGATTTTTTTTTTAGTTAAAAAAAAAAAACAAACAAAAAAAACCCCCAACTTTAATAATGGTCTAGGAAAAGCAGCTGACATGACATTTCTTTAAATTTCAGATACTGATTATTTAACAGAATTGCTATAATCTAGAAATTATTCATATAATTTTTGATTTGAGGGGTTTGGGGGGGGCTCTTGAGCAAATTCACCCTGAAAATTCATCCTCAATCTTGCATGCCAAAAGGAAAAGAGAGGGAAAAAATGGAAAGGTGGATGTTGATAGGATTGTATTGGAATACATTTGTCAGCAGTGAAAAAAATTCTTAATGATGAAATTCACATAAATTACTGTACTGTGTCAAATCACACAGGATGACAGAACAGGATTTCTGCCTTACATAGATTCCTCCTGACTAGGTGTAAACTAAGCTGTTGATGTTGACCAACCTACCATTACTCACCCAGCAATGCTTGTATTTTTTAGAAGCACTATTCAGGTGTTGTGTAACAAAAAGTCTAGTTACTTCAAGTCATGTAGCAAAAATTGATTTTTTCACCTTTCAACAATGTAGTGTGTTGTTTCTTAAGAATAGAAACAAAACAACAAACACAGATGTAAGGTTTTCTTCAAACTGTTGTCTTCCCTTTTTTCATTCCTTCAATAATGAACATCTTTGCATATAGATGGTGGTAAATTTTTCTCATGAAATATGACAGGAAATTTTTTCCCAGATTTTTTTTTTTTTTTTTTTTTTTTTTTTTTTTTTTTTT
>JANEHK010000059.1:2360731-2389398 GCA_025960845.1 Tachycineta bicolor | reverse complement strand
TTTTTTTTTTTTTTTTTTTTTTTTTTTTTTTTTTTTTTTTTCTATATGCGTCTCAAGATGCTAAGTATTAATGTAGAATTCTGGTAGAAATAAGAGTGTCAGAAATTTTAAGCAACCTTTTTTGTAGCAAGACATTAATTTTGACTTGGGCTAAAAAATATTCAATAATGATATACTATTTGAAATCTCTGTTCTAAGATTGCGTGTACTCATTAACAGTCATTTTAGCTTAGCTGGCTACTGGTCTACCTCAAAGAGCTAAAAACCTACAATTTTCATTCTTTGACTAAATGATAACCTCTTTTACAATTTCATGTGTGGAAGCATTTTTACTAAGAAGAGCAAAAACTGACATCTTTTGTGATTCTTGATATGATTATTTGTTCACAGTTTTGATTTGTTTGGTTTTTGGTTTTTTTGGAGTTTCTCTTTTCTCTTTTTAACTGTCAGCAGAAAAAAAAATGAAGTGTATGCTTACTTCTCTAAATGGATTTGAAGCTGGAACTTTCTTGTTGTGTTACAAAGAAATAATACTTAAGGTTATAAATCTAAGGATGTTTGTTGAAAAGGGAAGGTTGTGTAAATTAAATAATGCAGAGGAAGACTTTCCTCATAAAGGTCTTACGAAATACCATTTAAGTTCATATTCACTGATCTTTAACTCTTTCACCTGGAAGACAGAAAAAAAAGAAGGGTGTCAGAGAGTGAGTGAGTTACAACAATTCTTCTCTCAAAACCTTTCACTACGCCATCAATACTCAGGCACCTGTATGCTCGTACTGTGGCTGTTAGTTTTGCAGTATTGAGTACTGATGCTGTCAGTGGAGTTAAATTGACTAGAACTTCAGAAATTCCAACTCAAGCCACAGCAAAAATCCAGCTCTATGCTACTCTAACAATTCTTGAAAGAGGGATGGCAGGCACTGAGGAGAGTAAGAACACTGCAGCCTCTGGATTTATTTTAGGATTTGGGTTAACATTCAAACAAAATGATCACACACTACTACCCAGCAGGCACCAGATTTGATAGTTCAAATCATTGAAATCCAAGATATTTTCATGCAAGGCAAATATCTGACATCTGTTTCCCACCTAGGAGCCATAAATTAACCTTGGCAGCTTCACAGATAACACTTTCTCTGTTTACTACAGGTTTTTTACTCTTTGCCATCTGAGTCATATAGCCAGGTTCTTTGCATCCTGACATTAATACTGATAGCTGTGCTCCCCTTTCTTTTAGGAATGTTTATTTGTTGACAAGAACCTACTGAAATCCAATTATGTCTGCATTGGTCTGCAGGACCATTATTATGTCCTGTATTATTTCTGCAGGATCCCACTAGATGGATTCCAATATCACCTGATTAATGGCCATAACATTTTTGCAAATCAGCCACATGAATTGGAATATGTACAATTATGGGTGAATTGGCAGTTTCCCCAAGCATTACCTCTAACTTTTCTTTATTTTTTTTCCTCCTTTTCTTCTATAACTATTTCTCCAGCTGCTCAATATGCAATAACAGTAATAACTCGGTGTTTTTTTCAAACTTTATCCTTTCTCTCTTTGAGAAAACATAAAAATGTAGCAAAAGGCTTGTGTTAACATAAATCACGGTCTCTGACATTTGACTTCCTGTCAGATGTTGCAGCAAAGGAAAATCCTGCAACTTGCAAAGATCTCCTCATAATTATGGTCCACATTTTTGACAGAATGATCACGTTAGTAGTCCAGTATTCTGGACTCTGCACCCTCCAACATCTAGAGTGCATTTTCCAGAGAAATGTTAAAGTTTAACCTTTTGCATTTGATTTTTCTTTTACGTGTGCAACATTTTTCACGTCTTTCCTGTTTCATATTCGTGATTTCAAAGAGTTTTTGGAAATTTACTAAGATCAGTTTCAACAGCAATACTTCTTTCTAAATCCTTGCAACTACTTTCAATGCAAACTACCTATATAGACAGAGAGAGACAGAGATAGAGATAGATACAGTTGATATATATGTAGATATAGATATAAATACATATAGGTAGAGTTACAGGGGTAGATAGAGACATATGTAGGTATCTATATAAATATAAATATACACAATGGACACATATTCTTTTCTAATATCGAAATCACTAACCAGTACTACACACTGTGTGCATTTGTAGGAGACTGATGAATGTTACTCAGTTGTTCATGGAACTGAGCTCAGTAATGTGGATTTTATGATAGGTACCATTGTTCCATGTTTTTTAAATTCACACAAAGATCAATATTTCTGTTTTTCTACAGAGACACAAAAGTGTTCAAAAAACTGAATTGTTTCTGTGCCAACCTTTCTCCCCTCAAAAAAGCCTCCACCCAGTGAAAAACAAACAAACAAAAATATCAAACCAGACATAGCTTCCTGGCAATACTAGGTGATAGGTAAGTAAGCTACAATAGATATTCAGGTGGAAAATATGAGGCAGGAAGAGGATTGGGTCAGAGAAGACAACCAAAGTGTATATATCTAAACCTATAGGCCATGACAGAATTCTCACACAGGTCCTGTGAGAGCTGGAACGTGCTGTTGCAAGGCCTCTCTTGAAACTGTTTGATTGATTATGGTGACTGGTAAAATGCTCAAAGACTGAAGGGAACAAAATGTGAGCTCCCTTCAAGAAAGTTCCCAAGGAACAAAAGACCAGTCAAGTTCACCTTGGACTCTGTGAAGCTGAGAGAGTAGTGAATTCTTAAAACCATTTTTAAGAACATGAAGGAGTTCAGAAGCAGTCACCAAGGAGAAGTAATGCTTGATCTACTTGATACAATTCCTGCATGGAAGTAACTGTCTATTGCAGTAATCCTCTGCCTCTTACTGTCTGCTTGAACTTTGCTGAGGTTTATGAAACTGTCTCCCATAGGATCATCAGATAGAAATTGTTGATGTAGAGGATGGATAAATTCTGGAAAACTGATGAATGATCAGGCCTGAAGGGTGCTGATCACTGGCAAGGAGTCCTGTTGGAGGGCAGTGACTAGCTGTGTAACTTAGTGGACAAACAGAATTCAGTCCTGTTAAATATATTTGCTAGAAACCCAGATGATAGCACAGGATGTACTCCCAGCAGGCAACACCAAGCTGGGAGGAATAGATGACTGATACACCCAAGAGTTGTAGCCTTGCCATTCAGAGAGGCATTCACAGGCTGGAGAAATAGACTGACATGAAGGTGTCCCAAATGGAAGTGGGGAGGACCAGTCCTATGTACCGCTGTATGCTGTAGGCTAAGGAAGGCTGTAGGAAAGCAGCTGCAAAAAAAAGCATCTGGGATTCCGAAAAATATCAGGTTGAACATGAACCGGCCATGTGCCCTTGTCTCAAAAAAGAAAATTTATATCCTCATTTACAGTAGAAGTATTTTCAACAGGTCTGAGGGAGGTCTGGTACTTTCCCATTATTCAGCACCCGTAGTGCTGCATCCAGCAGGTCTGGGCTTTTCCTATTGGACATACTTAACAAAATTCAATGAAGAATCACAAGGGTGATTATGGGACTGCAAGATCTCTCCTATGAGGAAAGACTGAAAGAGCTCTACTATTTAGTCTAGGGAAGAGAAGCCTCAGGGGTATATTGTTAATGTACATAAATACCTGGGAAGGGGTGTGTGAAGAGAAGAAGGTCAGGCTCTTTGCAGTGATGCTTGGGAGCAGGACAAGAGATAATGGGAACACATGGGGACACAAGATTCTTTATGACCATAAGAAAACTCTTGTTTGCTGTGAGGGTATCTGAACTAGAAGTTACTGACAGAGGTTGCAGAGTCTCCATCTTCAACCATACTAAAAAAGTACCTACACATGATCCTGGGCAAGAGATCTAGGTGTCCCTGTTTGACAAAATGAACACACTTTCCAAGATCCCCTTCAACATTAACATTAACCATTCTGTATAATTCTGGGACATAACTGCAGAGAAACAACTTTTGTTGAATTAGAAAAGCAGATTTTGCCAGGAAATTTTAAAATTATCCATCATGGATAATTGTATGAAAACATCTTAGGATACAAAGAATAATCCTCACCCTAAAAGCTGGGAAAAACCTTATTTAGTGTTTTCTAAATACAGGTGAAATACATTAATTCTCCAATTCCCATTACTACATCAAGACTGTATTCTGGCTTTGAAGGTTTTGATGTAACTGACTGGTTTCCCTAAAAAAAAAAAAAAAAAAAAAAAAAAAAAAAAAAAAAAAAAAAAAAATCAAAGCAAAGAAAACCTCAAACACCTTCCCATCACGACCAACCAACCAGGAAAAAAAAAACAAACAAAAAAAACAAACAAACAACAAACACACACAAAACCAAACAAAAACAAACACACCCAACAAAACAAAAAACAAAAAAACAAAAAAAAAAAAAAAAACCAAAAAAAAAAAAAAAACCCAAACAAACAAAAAAACCCCACACAACCATCAAACCCACCATCCAACCAACCAACCAACCAACCAACCAAAAATCTCTGCCCCCCCCACCCCGAAATCCAAATCAACTAAACCCACAGGTAGAGCAATAGTAAATGTGTATGGAATTATCATAAATAGTGTTTATAAGTGACAGGGAAAGTGCTTCTTAGTGACATCACTGCTACACATTTGTATGCCTATTCCTTTTTTTCTGTTTCACTTTGTGCCTTGGGATAAGATTTAATATAAAGTAGCAGAGACCTACAGCTGTATTCAGGCAAAAAATGCATCTTAAACTCTGTATTACTATTGTATATATTTATTTAATGCATATTGTTGAGTTCTGAGTTTTTCCTCCTGGCCCTTTCCAGTTGTTTTTTACAGTCTCAAGAGTGCTGATGTGTCTTTTTGCGATGCAAAATGCTATGTTAAGTCTTGAACAGGCTTCTGTTAGCAGTGAGACCTAACTTATTATTTTAGAACTAGATCAAATTTATTTATACAAAGTTACTAAAACCAATGTCAACATATAAAGTATGTATATTCAAATATAACATGCATATATACCAATAATTTTCCTCTTTTTTTCTCTTCTATGTTTTGCCATTCTGAAGCTTTGTTATGCTGTCAAATTTCATATATCCTAAATGTGAAATATTCCCAGAAGTAGATTACAGTGCTAAATTGTGTCAGTTTAATACGATGAAGTTCAACTCAAAGGAGGAAAAATATAGGATAAAATTGTTTCACTTGTTTGAAAAACAAACTCAAACTGTATATAAGTCATATTTAGGTAGAAGTTGAACAAAAAATGTATATATGGCACTATAAATTTGCATCGCTCTTTACAGTGAGTAAAAGTAGGTATTTACTGCCCTCGACAGCTTGGCTAGTCAAACCTGCATTTGAGATATACCTAAGGATTACAGGTATATGAGAGTGTATGTATATATGAATGTGTTGGTGGACCTACATCTGTTTCTGATGGTACAAATGTTATCTATTCATGCCACTAATGCCACTGAATGCCACTCACTGAATGCCACTAATAAATTTCTTGATAATTTGTCAGGATGAATAAGACTTTCAAAATCAAGAGTGCAGAGTCTCAGACTCCAGGCTGTTTATTAATTTACATAACGTACACATTTTAGTGAGCCACTGTCGTCACTTACTACTGTTAAAAAGAAAAATATTAAGCCACAAGACATAGATCCTGGATTGCAGCATGAAGCATGAGAAGCAGTGTGTTAAATAAACAAGACAGTTTCAGTAGTACAATGTGGTAGTCAAATATAAATAAAATAAAAATTTTATAATCTTGAAAACATATCAGTGACTTTTAAAATAATGAGTAATGTAAGATTTTGGGGAGCTTCCAGACTCTGCTGGAACTTTATACTGAACTTCACTGATTACTCTTCCTTGGCAAAAGTCGCCATTAAGAAAAATACTCAGGACAGGGGGCCTACTTTCAAGTATGCTTAACCTGTGTCCTCATCTTTTCTGAATTTCATCACATATGAAACCACCATGACACCTTATTTTTAGACAGTGACAAGAAATACAACTACCAAAGTACTTAACGGTCTTCTATTTGGAGTTTCTTTATTGAACATAGTGCTCAGAAATACAGCACCTGTAATGCAACCAATAACTGTGTTAACAGTCTGAGAGAAGTAAAGGATCACTGTAGGGCTTCCTTAAAAGAGAAACTTTTAGACCTGTGTTGCAGCAGCCTGTCTGTGACTTGTCCTACACTCCTCAGGGCTCCAGAATGCACTGAACCTACATGGGCCTCCTGCTGGTATGGGCTGCTGTCACTCTTCACCAGCTTGGCTACAGAACTGTAACAGTCTGCCACAGCAAGGTTAAATAACAGAAAAAGAGAAATCAATACAGAGCTTGTCTCATGTTGACTTCATGGTATCCTTATTTTAAGTCTGTGAAAGTCTGTTTAGTCACTGTGAATCTATGACCACTGATGTAATTCTTAGAAATACCAACGATTACTGTTTTTAAAGGATGTGAATATTTTTCTCTGAATTCCAGACCAAAACAAACAAACAAACAAACAAACAAAAAAATCAAAACAAAACAAAACAAAAAAAACAAACAACAAAACCACCTCTACACAAACAAACAAATGCAGAAAAAAACCCTGGGAATTATCTCAACAAAATAATAGTTTTAGAATGTCCTAACTGCATTGAGGTTTTGTCTTTTTACAATATGACATTCCAGAGACTTCACTTTTAACTTGCAGCAGGTTGACAAGGACATATGCAAGATATTTTAGATCTCTTCAATATCTGTTTTATTGTAGCAATGCTTTGGTACATTTGCTTAGGGCTAAAATTTTCCCATGGATCTCTGCAGCTGTATTCTGCTAACAGCACAGAAGAGCACTGAAGGAAGCAGAGTGTCATTTAACCTTCAGAGTGCCTTTGTCTATAATTTCATGCAAAATCCCTCTACTTTTTCATTAAGACTTCCAATCCCAGCACTACTATGTAGCTTCTTCTGGGTTAGATCTTGTTTCAAATGAGAAGAAGATGGCATATTTCTCTGTGCTACGGGATTGTAGTAGACATATATAATAGCAGATTCAGTTTTGGATATTATTTAGCTACCAGATGCAGTGCTCATGGATAATTCATTTTGAGCTCAGTCTAATGAACTTGTTGAAACACACTGCTTTTTCTCTCAGCTTCACTGACCATGAAAACAGAACAAAGTACAGAAACAAAGTATCCAAAGCACATCTGAGTTACCTACTCAATTAGCTGCCTCTCATTTCTCTGATTCTGCTGCTATTTCACTGCAGCCTTAGGACTGTATTTCTGTTACAAAACACTGTGAATCCAGGGTAGACACTGTAGAGTGAACTACAATGTAATACTAAATCACTTCCTTCACAGTGAACAGAAAAAACTAATATTATCTACCAGAAATATAATTCAGGGATCTTATGCTACTTCTCATGTTAGTTCTGTTAAGCCAAAGGTACGAGAAATGCACAAGAATTCACCCAAAGGCATGAAACCTGACCGTAAAAGGAGACTGAGTCTTGGACTGCTCCCTTTAAGTTTTTCTTAGAGCACTTTTAATGGCCCGTTTTGCTATGCTGGTGATAAGTTTTAGTCAGAGTAGCTTTGTTAAAACTTTTTCTTTGACACAGAAATATAGCATTTAGATTTTTCATATAGACAGAAAGATTTCAATGTCTGTCAATCATTATTTAGTGGCTCCAGTCATATAATGAACAGTTAAATATCTGTAATGGAAAGAGGTTATTTAAAAAGCTACATAGTTTCGGAGCATCTTATAGAGAAACACAACTTCCTTGATCATAGTGTATCTACCAGCCTGTGTGGTAAATAATGCTAAAGTGCTCAGTGTTGAATGCAAATTGTGTCACTGGATTGATTTGTGATAATAGTAAGTACAAGATGTAGTGTGCATGTGGCTTCTCTGCCAAAAGCTCGTTCACCAGTTTTCCCACAGAGTTTAAGTGCAAAAAGCAGTCAAAGATAGTCTGATATAATTTTAAAAAAATCATATTATTCAATTAATAGATTTTTTTTTTTCTCTGCTATAGCTGCAGGCCACAGTTCAGTTTGATTCTAAGATCAAATGTTAGGCTAGTGACTGATAGGCTACTACAGGCTTTTGACTTTCCCAGAAATGCAAGCAAGAACTTAATAGCCCTGACCTTTTGACTCAAACAGCTGAATTCAGATGAGAAGTCATTGATATGACACAAGTACATTCCTAATGCATTTATCCTTCTCCTCATTCCAAAACTTCCTAAGGGGTCACGTTCCCTGAATGCTGCAAAAGTGAACAAAGATGATGAAAACCGCTTCTGAAAATCCTGAACTTTTCTTTCTAGGGTGATTCAAGCGCAGGAAGAGTTTGATTCTTATTTCTAATCCAGTTTTTTTTTGTTGTTGTTTGTTTGTTTTGTTTTGTTTTGTTTGTTTGTTTTGTTGGTTGGTTTGTTTTTGGTGTTATGCTTTCTGTTGTTTTGTTGGGGTTTTTTGTGGTTTTTGTTTGGTTTTTGTTTTGTTTTGGTTTGGTTTTTGGTTAGGTTTGGAGAACAGGAGGTTGAGGGGTGACCTCATTACTATCTACAGGTTTCTGAGGAGTCTCAGGAGAAGAGTCTCCAGTCAGAGGAGAGGACATGGAGAGGGAGCTGCCAAGAGCTTTCCCCTGAAATTCAGTGGTAGGATGCATGGGAATGGGTCAAGGCTGCATCCAGGAAGGCTCTTGATATTAGGAAACCAGTTTATTTTAATGATAATATGATCAAATGCTGGAACAGGACTCATAGAGATGTACTTGATGCCCCAAATCAGTTTACTGTTTAGTGTTAGTGTTTCGTAGGCATTTGGATGATGTTTTTAATAACATGCATTACCTGAAGAGGCCAGTCCTGAAGAGGTCAGGCAGTTAGACTGGATGATGGTTGACATATCCTTTCCAACCAAAATATTCTATTTTAATGTATTCTGTTCTAATATGCTCTGTTCTGTTATTTTCAGAATTATATTGAAAATTTCTGTTAATACCCTTCTGTCATAAATACATGCTGAGAGGAGTTCCAAGGTCTTCAAACCCATTGGTTTCTTCCTTGGCATAAACTCCATTTTCCAGTAACCTGTAGCAACAATATTCAAGTCTATCCGAGCCTTACATATTTTGTAGTAAAATTAATTGGATTGGGTTGCTAGTTACAGTAGCAATATTCATTCTATACAATTTAAGCTGGAAAAGGACCTCTTCCAAATACTTTCTTAAACCCTTCTGTAAGTTTAGCTGCTGATGTCAAATTCAGCATGTTTAATTCGCAAATTTGAATGTACTTATACATTCAGTAAAAAAACTCCTTGCAATTTCAAGCTTGATATAATTTAGATGTATAAGATTGTCTGTTCTGTATACACATGCCTCCCTATAAATATTTATACATTTGTGTGTATATACAAGAAAAGATGAAACCACATGCACAAACAAATATATCATATGTATATAAATCAGTCAGGTCATCAGTATTTCACCAATTGATTGTGTTAACTTTTTTTTTTTAAAACTTTAGCAAAATAAAAATTTAATCTGAAGCAATTTAATCTGAAGAAGGTAATGAAAGAGCTATGGCAATATGCTGAAGGATAGACACCAAGATTATGCACATATTTCAGAATTCATGATACTCAAAAATATTAGGTGTATTCTGTAATTTTGTAGGAAAGATTTATTTAAATCAACAACCAGGCTCAGACTGAGAACCCCTGTGCCATGAGTTATATTTCGTGATCCCATTCTATGGTGTTTAAATCATTATAAGCAGTGCACAGCTCAGGTATGGCTGATGAAATTGGAAATCATTCTCACTGAGGAAAGATCAGATTCTGGTGGCCAAGCTTGGATCTTCGATTGCAATTGCTGGCTGATTTGATGGTCTATAGCCTTACCACGTGGATAAAGTGAGGCAGAAGGGCTGCCTAGGGCAACATGTAAAGTCATATTAGATCTGGAGAACTTTGTCCCACAAAACATGTGATGGGACTGCCATCACTGTTGTCTTTTTGGCTTATGAGTGGAAGGCAAAAAGTGATTTTGCCTTCCAGCACAATTGCATGAAACAGCATCCTTTAATGGTAAATAACTGGTTAAATAACTAAGTCTTTTAAGCTGCCAAGCATACTTATTCTGGTGGCATTCAGAGTCAGCATGAAATCAGAAAGGTCTGGATGTCCTGGAGTTTCCAGAATATAGTCAAATCTTTGGAGATGAGACCGACATAACCTTCAGGTCAAACCTATGTGATGGCCACCTGCATGCAGAACTGACCATTCTAGTGCAAGCACACTGATAAATCCTCATAGATCTTGCAGTTTACATGGCTGTTTTAGAATTTAGTGCTTCAATTCAAAACTAGGCCAGTATCTCTTGTTTCAGTATGGTACCACTTAATACATATACAGTATTTGACACCAAAAAGATTGTAATCTCTTCACTTTCTTTATGTGGAAGCTACAGTGAGTGATAGACTCAGTATTTTCTTTGTAGTGTCCAGTGCTTCAACTAATCAGATAAGAACTTAGGAATTGTGACAAGAAGCAAACATTTTCTTAACATCATCTGTTCAGACCCCAAAGCATTTTCAGAGACCTTACTGTTTACATACATGTAATAAAGTATTAGCATTCTGAATTAAGCAAAATGCTTTTGCATCCAGGATTCTGCATCTCAGGTATAAATATATATATTTTTCTGAGCAAAATATATAAATTCTTTGGCTGAATTCAGACTGAAAAGAGCAAATTTTGTTCTCGCATCTTTTATCTCTAAAGACAACTATCTTTGAAAGGTAAATATTTAAGTTGCACAAACAGATAATCAGATTAAATGTTTAGGGTCTGTGTAAGTACAATAACTTTCAGATTCAGTCTCAGCCAACCTAGAAACCAGAAATTCGCTAGCAACTCTCCAGCATGCAAAGGCATTATCATAATCTGTTCAATATCAACTTTGCTAGCTGTGTAGTCATTTTGCTTCTACTAATGTATCTGCCTCCCCTGCTGAATGCAGGACACCACAGACAATTACCTGGTGCTTGTGCAATATCCTGTTTTAAATTCTGCTTCTGGACTAGGAGTCCTGCAGCAGAATTTTAACAAAAATAGATGAACTGCTTATTAGAAGCTTTTCTAAGTGGAGCAGAAATACTGCAGAGAGCTTTAATTTGTAATGCATAAAATGAAATTATTTTCCTGATGTTTTAAATGTTGGTTCAGAAGGCAATTAAATATATTTCTGTTCCAGATATCTGAGACTTTCAACACTGATTGTTGCTACAGATTACAGAGTTGACACAATACAGGTATGCCATAATCTTAATGAAGTGGTTTTCTGCTAAGTAAGGGAGAGAACTGGATCTTTTTGAAACAGCAATATTTCAGAAGAGAGTACTCAGTCTGTATAGACACCTTCACTTTCTTAGTCTACTGTTGGCAGTATGCTATCCTGAAGCCTCAGCTAAGTAGGGGTGTATTTGGGGTCAAATTGCAGCACAATATCACTTGTGTAACAGCCAAATATGTTGATTGTCGGTATTTTGAGTGGGGAGGAGAGACAAAAGGCAGGACTCCAAAAGCAAGTTCAAAAATCCCCCAAAGAGTCAAAAGGCAAGGGACAGAACCGCTGCTGGAGCTTGGGGTGCAGTTACTTTTTATGGCCCCAGCTCCTCCCCAAGTCCACCTGCTGACAGGACACCATTGTCTCAGTCCAATGTCCCAGCGCAGGCCACTGCTGGAAACCTTTTGCCATCTGACTGGAAAGTGTCTCTGGGGTACAGTGTGTCTTTGGTGTTCCCCTGCTGCCTGCCTGTCCCATGTCAGACATGAATTGGAGGCCAAGCAAAGTCTCCTCAGAGACAAGGCTTCCCTCTATCTTCTCCTGCCTGCCTCCCAGATATGGCACATGTGGCAATCCCTCCCCCACATGCCTCTAACAGCCATTGTTGAGACATAACAGAACTCATTGGCTGCTCACCCAAAAGGTAAGCTGTATAAATGATTGTCTCAATGAGGCTTGATGTTCCACCTCCAATGAGAGTGGACCCTGTTCATGCGGTCATATTTAGTGTTCCTTGATTCTTCTAGTTCATCCACCAGGTTCAATATCAAACTTTGTGCTCCTTCTGTTCTCTCACTGCCATTGCTAGTGGAAATTTTACTTTTTCAACAGAAAACTTCATTCATGCTTTTTTGAGTGTTGACATTTGTACCTTTGCTTTTTGGGAGCATACTGAATGAGGGGTTTGGCTGTTTAAAGAAACCCCATCAGTGATTTATGAAAAGCAGCTTTTGGTATGAATTTGTGAAAATGTTATGTAACAGAGTTTGATGGCAAGGTTCACTCTATTACGTTACAAAAGTTAAAGCATACAAAGGAATATCAAACTAGAAGCAGATGGGAATGTTTTACAGAGAAGCTGAGAATGGGAAAGGGGATCAGAGTGCAAAGGATATAAATACAAAGATAGTGCAAAAGAGTTTAATAGAATACTGAGTAATGAGTAAGAATAATGAGTACTTTTACACAAAGTAATTTGACAGGGTTTACTACAATTGTAACAATATATTACTTCAATTGTAACCTATATATTTGAGATAGTAATATTCATAGCATAATCAATTCCCAAAGAGCTGAAATTATGTGTGCACTTTTCCTATGTTTGTAAAGGTCCCTATCAAAACTTCCACCCAGGTTAAGTGAAATAGTCACATCACATTTTGTGTTTCCAAACAGACAAGGATTACACCCTGAGGAGCATGGAGATCTGTGTGGCTGTGAATGTTGGAATATCAGCCTACTCATCACCAATGATCCTTCAAGTAGCAGAGACTTGAGGGTCTGTGAGATCTGAGGAGCATTCCATTCATAGAGAGGTGCTGACCCAGCCTGCTTCATTTCAGGCGAATTTAGAGGGCTTCACTTAGGACTGCTACACATAGAGTTGCAAAATGATTGACGAGATTCTTACTGAGTAGTGAAATTGTCCATAACCCAAGTCAGTGACTACTGGGCTTTCTTCCCAAAGTGCACTAACAAGTGTAACCACCTGACTGGACCTGCTGGCCTTGCTTCTTTTGAAACACCCTAGAATTCAGTTGGCTTTCTGGACTGCAAGAGCATGTTGGTGGCTCATGTCTAGCCTCCCATCCACCAAGACTCCCAAGTCATTCTTGGCACTCGACCCATTCAGCCTTCAGCTTGTGTTAATACCAGGGGTTGCTACAATTCAGATGCAGTACCTTGCACTTGGTTGTCTTGTACCTCATAAGGTTCCCATGGACCGACTCCCACTATTTGAAGTTGTTGAGTCACTGTGGATGGCTTCTCATCCTTCAGGAGTGTCAGCTGCATCACACAGCTTTGTTTTGTCTGCAAACTCCCTGAGGGTGCACTCAATCACACTGTCTACATCACTGATGAAGTCATTAAACAGCACTTGTCCCAGTATGGACCTCTGAGGAACACCACTCAACACCGACATAAGTGGAGACATATTCAGTCTACTTAAAAATTTAACGCTCCAGAGGCTGAGCTTTCACAAAGAAAGATTTCTACTCCTGGGACAGAAAACTATTATTGGAAGCTATTATAATTAAGCCTTCCAAAGTCTTGGCCTTTTTTTTTCTCTCCCAGACCTACTTTATATATTCCTTCTTAAGCTCCTTATTTGTTCCGCCCTTTGCAATAAAAAAGCTAAGAGAAGAGAAGGATATTTTTGGTTCCTCTATCAGAAGCTTTATAAAAGAAGACTAGTGGTTTGCCTAGAAATATAATAAGTGATTTGTTTTGACTTTAAAACCTGCCCCTGAAGTAGATTAAACAGACCCAGTGGGAGGTGAATGATGTAGAAGGCTGGATCTTTGCTGACAACCTCTGGAACATTTTTACTATAATAATGTAATGAATAAATAATAAGAAATGTGATGCTCTGATACCATGGTTTATTGCAACATATTGTTCATGCAGCTTGAGAAAAGGAACCCCTAGTACAAGCATTCTTTCTATCAGTGGGGTATTCTCCCATTCCAAAGGTCCTGACCTTACGTTCAAAAGCAGATAAAAGGAGGGGAGAGGAAACATCATGTGAGACTTATTTTTCAAGTCATCCTTAGCAGAATTCAGATTTTTGAGCATGGGGGAAAGGTAGGGGAAAGGAGGAAAGGAAAAAAAGAAAAAGGCTTGGAAAATGAGAAATGGAATTCTCAGATGCCGCAATGAGTGCAGCATGTTATGGGTGTATATGGGCATTACTAAAGACCTCCCAGGGGAGCTAACTGGTTCTTAGATTAATTGAGGTATTTGATACTGTTTGATTTAAATATGTGTTCATTCATCTTCTCTGATTTCTTTTTAGTGACTGTCCTATTGTCAAGTTTCCATGAGAACAGCTACAGTGGTGGGGTTTGCCCTTTTGGCCACATGACTTCTGTCAAAGTGTTTGGGCTTGTTTTCTTTCTTACCAACAGAAGACGCAATTTCTTTTGCTGTCTCCCACTTTTGCTCAGTAAATTTTTCCTTTGAAAATTATTTGTTATCCGCAACTCGTTACTTCATCAGTAATTTCATTTATCTTCCCTATAGCTGCAATTTTATACTGTAAACCACTGAATGTCCTTTATCTGTGAAGCCAAATGAAGCAATCAGTCTGTCCTTTCATAGATTTGATATATTTTCCCTGTTCACACCCTTTAGGAATCTGTTCATTAATGTTTGGGAAGTGGTAATGACTAAAAGAGAGAGGGAATAACTCAATCTGTGCCTCTTACACCATGAAAACCAAAATGCACTGTAATCATGTTACTGGCAGAGTGTACCTGAAACTTTCAGTGTTCTCCAAAAACCTTTTAACTTCTCATATAAATCTCCATTTGTATTAGTCAGAATTAAAATAATAGTGTTTTTTCCTAGTCACTAATATTGGAAAAAAATATGAATGACAGCACTGTTATACTAAAAAATAGTCAATTATATTCATATGTACATATTTAGGTGTTTTTTTTATTTTTACTATTGTCAGTCAAGTTCAAGGCCAGCTTCTTTTAGTGTCAGGAAACATAATCAAAATTTGTTGACAGACACAGTGTCTCCATAATTCTGTTCATTTAGAAAAACACTGAGCGTAATTAAATCATACTTAGTATAGGATATTTAAGAAAGTCAGAATACGCAATACACTAACAGGATTTATAGGATTTTGCCAATAAAAATTAGCCAAACACATTCTTTTCAAGGGTCTCATCAGCTGAGTAAGAAAGGGCATCCATCCTTCATATTTTGTAATTTGGTGGGATATTTAATCCTAAGAACTGTCCCATTCTTGAGGTCCTATTCTTCTTTCACACTCCAGAGTCTTCATCTGAACATAAAAATCTTAATTAGCTTTTAGGTATCACAAATTAAACATAGACTGTTAAGTAAGGTGAGGCTTTTTTCTCTTTTCAGTCACAATGTTTTTCACTTCTATGAGCAGAAAACAGAACAACATATAACAGTCTGAAATGTGAGATGAAGGCAACTAGGATAATCCTGCATTTTTTTGTAACAGAGTGAAAACAAAGGTTTCATTTTAAACAATTTTATGGGTTTGAACATTCAGATTTCAGAGAAATTTTAAAGTGCCAGACTCGCTATTTTCATTATTTGCTTTTGTGATATACAAAGTTTTAAGCAGCACTGGGATGTTCTATGTGTTAGAGTATTATTTTATTATTCTCTAAATGTCCCCTTTTCTGTTTAATGATTTTCACAACTGGACAGTTCCTTGCAGAAAAAATTCCACTAGATACAATTACCTCTGCTCTTAATATTCCACATGTCTCTGGGGGGAAATATTGATACCTCTAAATGAGACTTCTTCTCTGAATGCATGTGGGTGTTCCACAGTATTAGTGAAATTTGGATAGAAGTTAAAACAACAACAACAAAAATGCTAAACAGCTGTTTCAAAGACAAAAAGTTTTCAAGAGGTGTTTTGTGGAAAGCAGGTGTTCCTTAAAGAATAGAAAGGTAAACAACTGACAGTTAAGTCATTAGTAATGCATTTAATGTCATTTTGCTCCAAACTGACTAGCATAATATCATTTTCTAAACATGTTAGCACAGATTTCTGCTAATTGCCGGTGGGTCCTGTCCACACATTATCCTCCTTAGTTTGAATAGTAACCAACAGAACAAAGGCTCACGTTAACAAAAAAAAAGAATTTAAATTATAGAGTCAGGAAAAAAATAATCACAGTACATCTATAGTATTTAACAAGAAGGTATTCAGAAAAACAAATAGTGCTTTCTCAGGCTGTGTCAATTTAAGAAACATATTTGGGGATGTCTTGGTGCAAGCTGTGGAAACATTTTTTTTAGTTTTCTAAACTTAGGGATTTTCTAACACCAAAGATATGAATAAATTAATGTCCTAGGGTAACTTTATGATGTTTGTATCCCCAATCATCTGTTCTGTTTGTGCTGTATATTGAGTCCTGTGCCTTTATGATTGGTTCTAAGAGCAAGAAGCGCGGAGTTTGTTTTGAGAAAACTGCCTGACTCCTACACATTCTTCTCCGGACGGTGTTCGGCGGAGGCTTGGAGACACTGCAGGACAGAGATCTTTTTGCTTTTAGTTAGTTTCAGCTAGCTAAGGCAGAGAAGTTCCCTGGACTGTTTTTTTCCTTTTTCTTGGAACTGTTTAAACCTGCTCTGGACTAAAAACCCAGAGGAGCCCTGGGGGCTGCACCTGTGGCCCACCGGGGCCTGGAGCTCGGCATTTTCCAGCAGCGCCGGAGGGACTGGGACTGAGGAGAGACTGAGAGAGAGCCGAGCTCCACCCACGGCAAGGACTTTCTCAATTTGCCATCTCACTCCAGAACAAGAGGTTTTATTGTTTCATATTATTCATTCTTTATATTGTATGCACTTTGTTTGTTAAGTAAAATAGTTTTTTCCACTTTTCTCCAAAGAGGTTTTTTTTCGGACTGGTTGGAGGGAGGGGCCACTTGGGTTTGCTTCCCAGAGGGATCCTATACAGGGGTTTTCCCCCAAATTTGTCTCCAAACCAGGACATACCCCTAATTGGCGCCCATTGCGGGGCACGAGAGAGTGGAAAAAAACTTGTATTGATTATTATTAACTATTTTTTTTTGGTTGTCCTTTGGGTGGGGATTAAACAGACAGTGGCCATGTTGCTTCTTGAAGTCCTAATGTCTCTTAGAATGGAGTCTTTTCTGCATTTCTGTTCCCTAGGCTTTTTTGAGGTCTTAATACAAGGGATGCACAAATTAGAATAGATATTTTGATTATAGTTTACAAGAAGATTATAAAGATACTGGAGTTTGTTCTGGGTATGTTCAGTTTATGGTTTTTTCATCCTACCCTGCATCCTAGTTCCAGTCGCATGTTGTGGGGATTTATCAACAATTGCACCCAGTTTGTTAGAGGAGGAGTAGGGGATGAGGCTTTTCAGCCTCTCCTTTCCTTCTTCTCTTTTGAGTCAGTTACATCACTTTTGGAGAATGTTCAGGGTCTCCTGAATGCTAAAGACCCCACCTGCCTCGTATTTCACCTGATGACTTTCCTCTATATAGTTTATAGTTTTCTAGAATGAGTCACACACTGCTAAACACTGTAGGGCAGCAGATAGAGGCAAGGGAGCAGGGAGATAAATCAGTCACTCAGGCTGCAGCCAACCCCACAGCTATTCAGGATGCAGCTAAACCAGACAGTGAGGATAAGACACCGGCAGTTGCTGCAGTAAAGAAGGGAAAGAAGCACATGGACAAAACCGATCAACCAGTAGACGATGATTCAGGTGAAGGATCCTCAGTGCCTCCTGACACCCAGTCAGGAGTCAAACCAACTGACACACAATCAGAAGCTGAAGCAACTGATGATACACAGTCAGAAGCCGAACCAACTGATACAAAATCGGAAGCCCAACCAGCTGCTACAACATCAGGAGCCCAACCAACTGTTACAAGATCAGGAGCCCGACCAACTGCTACAAGATCTGGAGATACTATTGAGTCCTTTTCCCTGAAGGACCTTCGTGGCCTAAGAAAGGATTATACTCGACGACCTGATGAATCTATAATTAGTTGGTTAGTCCGTCTTTGGGATGCTGCAAGCGAGGCTACAATACTGGATGGCACTGAAGCGAGACATCTGGGATCCCTATCACATGATCCAGTTATTGACCAAGAAATGATGAGGGAGGCTAGTCCTTGCAGTCTCTGGGAACGGGTCCTGGGAAGCGTGGCACAAAGATATCTGTGCGCCGACGATCTCTATATGCAGCAAACTCAGTGGAAAAACATTGAACAAGGGATCCAGCGCTTGAGAGAAATGGCATTGGCGGAGATTGTCTTCTCAGATGACCTAAACACTAGGAACCCCGACTTGGTACCATGTACACCTGTAATGTGGCGAAAACTTGTACGACTTGGGCCATAGGAATACTCCTCTGCTTTAGCAATAATGAAGCGGGATGAGACAGAGGAGACTGTGCTTGATATGACGAAGAAGCTCTGAACATATGCAGATGCCGTGCATGGTCCAACACATGCAAGAATCGCAGCTTTGGAAACACAGATGCGGGGATTCCTAGACAAGATGGAGGAGAATCTCAACGAAATCAAGGAGAACATTCTCCAGATCTCTGCAGTACAAGTTAGGGGCACCACACACAAACATTCCCTAGATAGAGAGGGAAAAGGCACCCCATGGGCTAAGCTGTGGTCCTTCCTGCGTGATTGTGGAGAAAACATGAAAAGATGGGATGGAGAATCTACTGATGCTATGACACAACGGCTGCGTGAATTGTTAGATGGCAAGACTGTGAGAGGAAGTTCTAGCAACAAGGAAGCAGCTCCGGTTACCCAGGGAAATAAGGATAATCAGGCTTAGAGGGGCCCTGCCTCTAGCCAGGTAGAGGCTAGGGAAAATGGTGTTTTTTGGACTGTGTGGATTCGTTGGCCTGGCACATCAGAACCACAAAAATATGAGGCCTTGGTTGACACTGGTGCACAGTGCACATTACTCCCATCAAGACATGTGGGGGAAGAATCTGTTTCCATTGCTGGGGTGACAGGGGGTTCACAAGATTTTACTTTGGTGGAAGCTGATGTGAGCCTGACTGGAAATGAGTGGAAGAGACACCCTATTGTGACTGGCCCAGAGGCTCCATGCATTTTGGGCATAGACTTCCTCTGAAAGACCCAAAGGGATTTAGGTGGGCATTCGGGATAGCAGCTGTAGAGACAGGGGATGCTAAGCAGTTGAATACCTTGCCTGGACTATCAGAGAACCCATCTGCTGTAGGTCTTCTGAAGGTGGAAGAGCAACGAGTGCCAATTGCCACTTCAAAAGTGCACCACCGACAGTACAGAACAACTCGAGATGCTGTGATCCCCATCCACAAGATGAACTGTGAGCTGGAGAGCCAAGGGGTGGTCAGCAAAACCCACTCACCCTTCAACAACCCCATCTGGCCTGTGCGCAAGTCTGATGGAGGATGGAGATTGACTGTGGACTACCGTGCCTTGAACGAAGTGACTCCACCATTAAGCGCTGCTGTGCCGGACATGCTGGAACTCCAGTACGAGCTGGAGTCCAAGGCAGCAAAATGGTACACCACCATTGACATTGCTAACGCATTTTTCTCCATTCCTCTGGCTGCAGAATGCAGGCCTCAGTTTACTTTCACCTGGAGGGGCGTGCAGTACACCTGGAACCGACTGCCCCAGGGGTGGAAACACAGCCCCACCATCTGCCATGGACTGATCCAGGCTGCATTGGAAAAGGGTGAGGCTCCGGAACATCTACAGTACATTGATGACATCATTGTGTGGGGAAACACAGCAATGGAAGTGTTTGAGAAAGGAGAGAAGATCATCCAGATTCTCCTGAAGGCTAGCTTTGCTATCAAGAAGAGCAAAGTTAAGGGACCTGCTGGAGAGATCCAGTTTCTAGGAGTAAAGTGGCACGATGGAAGGCGTCAGATTCCCACTGAAGTCATCAACAAGATCACAGCAAGGTGTCCACCAACCAACAAAAGGGAAACACAAGCTTTCCTAGGTGCCATAGGTTTCTGGATGATGCACATTCCTGAGTACAGCCAGATTGTGAGCCCTCCCTACCTGGTTACCCACAAGAAGAACAATTTTCACTGGGGCCCTGAACAGCAACAAGCCTTTGCCCAAATCAAGCAGGTTCATGCAGTAGCCCTTGGCCCAGTCAGGACGGGACCAGATGTGAAGAATGTGCTCTACTCAGCAGTCGGGAACAATGGCCTGTCCTGGAGCCTTTGGCAGAAGGTGCCTGGGGCGCCTTGGGGCCGACCACTGGGATTCTGGAGCCGAAGCTACAGAGGGTCCGAAGCCAACTACACTCCAACAGAGAAAGAAATCTTAGCCACCTATGAAGGAGTTCAAGCTGCCTCAGAAGTGGTAGGCACTGAAACACAACTCCTGCTGGCACCTCGACTACCAGTGCTGGGATGGATGTTCAAAGCAGAAGTTCCCTCTACCCACCATGCCACCAACGCCACATGGAGCAAATGGATTGCCCTCATCACTCAGCGCACCCGCATTGGAAACCCAAATTGCCCTGGGATTTTGGAGATAATTACAAACTGGCCGGAAGGTGAAAACTTCGGTCTCACGGATGAAGAGGAGCAGGAACAAGTGACACGTGCTGAAGAAGTTCCACCATACAACCAGCTGCCAGAAGAAACAGGCTATGTTGTTTTCACTGACGGTTCCTGCCACATTGTTGGGATGAAACGAAAGTGAAAAGCAGCCGTATGGAGCCCCACACAACAGGTTGCACAAGCCACTGAAGGAAGAAGGTGGGTCAAGCCAATTTGCTGAACTCAAAGCTGTTCAACTGGCCCTGGACATTGCTGAAAGAGAGAAGTGGCCAAAGCTCTACCTCTACACTGATTCGTGGATGGTAGCCAATGCTCTCTGGGGATGGCTGGAGAAGTGGAAAAAGGCCAATTGGCAGCGTAGGGAAAAACCAGTCTGGGCTGCTGATGAGTGGAAAGACATTGCCACTCGGGTAGAGAAGCTACCTGTGCAAGTCCGTCATGTAGATGCCCATGTCCCCAAGAGTCGGGCTAATGAGGTACCTCATTATGAATGGTACCTCAACAATGAGCAGGTAGATCAAGCTGCAAAGATAGAGGTGTCAAAGATAGATTTAGATTGGCAACACAAGGGAGAGCTGTTCCTAGCTTGATGGGCCCATGATGCCTCAGGTCACCAGGGCAGAGATGCCACCTATAAGTGGGCACGAGACCGAGGGGTGGATCTAACTATGGACAGTATTTCTCAGGTTATCCATGACTGTGAGACGTGTGCTGCCATCAAACAGGCCAAGCGGGTGAAGCCCCTATGGTATGGTGGGCGATGGTCCAAGTATAAGTACGGGGAAGCCTGGCAGATTGACTACATCACCCTTCCCCAAACCCGCCAAGGCAAGCGTTATGTGCTGACCATGGTGGAAGCCACCACTGGATGGCTGGAGACTTACCCTGTGCCTCATGCTATGGCCTGTAACACCATTCTAGGCCTTGAAAAGCAAGTTCTTTGGAGGCATGGTACCCCTAAGAGGATTGAGTCAGACAATGGAACTCATTTCAAGAACAGCCTCATCAACAACTGGGCTAGGGAACATGGCATTGAGTGGGTGTACCATATCCCCTATCATGCACCAGCTTCAGGGAAGGTAGAAAGATACAATGGACTGCTAAAAACCACCCTGAAAGCACTGGGTGGGGGATCATTCTAAAACTGGGAGCAGCATTTAGCAAAGGCCACCTGGTTAGTTAACACTCGAGGTTCCACCAACCGAGCAGGCCCTGCCCAATCTGAGCCCCTACATACAGTAGATGGAAAGTCCCAGTAGTACATGTAAGAGGTTTGTTAGGGAAGACAGTTTGGATCAATTCTGCTTCAAGTACAGAAGATCCCATCCGTGGGATTGACTTTGCTCAGGGACCAGGCTGCATGTCCTGGGTTTGACTGTGTATCCCCAATCGTCTGTTGGGTGCAGGGGGGAGGGCAAGCGCGGTTTGTTTTTCCCCAGGAAAACTCTGCTCATCGGAGTGACCTTGAAGCGGGGGAGTTGGAACCCGGCAAGGCTGAAGAAGCTCTGTTGCTTTTTTTCCCCGGCAGTTAGTTAGTTTAGTGCTAGCGTAGTTAGATGCTGTAGAATAGCTGAAGCGCTTTTTTTTTGCTTTTTTTTTCCTTTTCCTTTTTTCCTTTTTTTTCCCTTCTTTTTTTTCCTTTTTTGCTCTCTCCTCGGAACCGTTCCAACCTCTCCGCACTGAGGACCTGGGGAAGCACCGGGGGCCTCCACAGGGGACCCACCCCACAAACACCAGCCCTGCACATCTCCTTTTCTCCCAACGCCAGTGGAGATGGAGCGGTGGAGCACCGTGACAATCTTCAAGAGGAGAGACTTTTCTTTAAGTTTGTTATCCCTCCGTAAGCGGCACGAAGTTCTTGTCATCAGGTATTGTGCTGGGAGTGCTTTGCCTGTGTAATAAACAGGTTTTTTCCACTTCTCTCTGAGGAAGTCTTTTCCCGAACCAGTTGGGGGGAGGGAAGGGGGGCCCCTCAGGAGCATTTCTCCCAAAATCTGCCTGAAACCACCACACTGCACATAGTGGGTAATGCAGAAAGATGGAACCACACAATGTGTACCCCAGGGTGATTTGATTGTTGGGTGAGAACCGTGTGTAATTATCGCTGTGTGCTGAATGGTACCACCACTGTATCTAGCTGTATATTGCATATTGTTTTTATATAGATATATGTGTGTGTAGAGCTAGAGTATATATTAGTTTTAGTAAATTGACAATATGGGGATAAGGGGTGGAATGTCCTAGGGTAACTTTATGATGTTTGTATCCCCAATCGTCTGTTCTGTTTGTGCTGTATATTGAGTCCTGTGCCTTTACGACTGGTTCTAAGAGCAAGGAGAAGCGCAGAGTTTTTTTTGAGAAAACTGCCTGACTCCTCCACATTCTTCAGCGGACGGTGTGTTCGGCAGAGGCTTGGAGTCACTGCAGGACAGAGATCTTTTTGCTTTTAGTTAGTTTCAGCTAGCTAAGGCAGAGAAGTTCCCTGGACTGTTTTTTTTCCTTTTTCTTGGAACTGTTTCTTGGAACTGCCCTGGACTGAAAACCCAGGGGAACCCTGGGGGCTGCACCTGTGGCCCACCGGGGCCTGGAGCTCGGCATTTTCAAGCAGCGCCGGAGGGACTGGGACTGAGGAGAGACTGAGAGAGAGCCGAGCTCCACCCACGGCAAGGACTTTCTCAATTTGCCATCTCACTCCAGAACGAGAGGTTTTATTGTTTCATATTATTCATTCTTTATACTTGTATGCACTTTGTTTGTTAAGTAAAATAGTTTTTTCCACTTTTCTCCAAAGAGGGTTTTTTTCGGACTGGTTGGAGGGAGGGGCCACTTGGGTTTGCTTCCCAGAGGGATCCTATACCGGGGTTTTCCCCAAAATTTGTCTCCAAACCAGGACAATTACACATGAACATTTAGGTGGCAATGTAAATGGAAACATTTACTTTGCTCATAGGAACACTGAGGATTTAGGAACACATCTGAATTTTACCCATATTTTACACACTATATGTAGTATGAGAAGAAAACAGGATGAACTAGAAGCACTGGACACTTCTCAGAGCTATGATGTCTTTGCCATTAAGAAGATTTTGTGGAATAAATCCCATGACTGGAGTGCTGGCATGAAGTGTGTCTTGGTTTGAAAGACAGGTCCCTGCTAGGGAGGGGCAGAGCCTCTCTAGGAATAGGGAATTCAAATCCCTTCCCTCTAAGTTATTATAATTCAGAAGATTAAAGAGGCTTTTCAGTCAGAGCTATGGGGAAAAGAATAACAGTCCTTTACTAGTAAGTATAACAAGGCAAACAAACATCAACAACTACAGCATTAATAATAAACAGAACCAGGAATCCTGAGGGGCTTTATTTCACAAAGCCCAGGACAATCGGATCCCCTGAGAGCACCAAGCTGGAATGATGGAAACTCCTGGGCTGGTGGCTGGAATGGCAGGATGTCCCCAGCAGGTGGGGGGGGTGCCCCGGCAAAGTGAGCAGTGCTGAAGAAGCTGTGATGGCTGGACAGGGCTGGCCCAGCTCCAGCAGGGCAGGAGAAAGGGCTCAGAATTCCTGGACACACAAGTAGATGATGGATGGTGGTAGAATTCCCAGGACCGGACTTTTATGTTGAGAGTGGACTCCTCCAGCAGCAAGGAGCAGCTTGACCATCCTCTCTGATGCCAAGAGCCAGAGGAGCATGCTCAGCCCCAGCCAGATCCTTTTCCGTCCCCCAAACATATGCGATCTTCCCCCTCCCTTGGTCATGTCTTTTGTGTTAGTCAAGTACACTCTAAGTATCAGCACTTTGCTTCCTAGTAACTTATGGGGATAATTCTTTAAGACAAAAAGGAACAAACCTAAACTCCAACAGAGGGCTACAGGCTGTTCTGGAGTGATGGACAAGGAAGGCAAGGTGAAGGAATTGTACTGAATGAAAAGGAGAGGTTTGACTGTACAGCCTCACCATTAGTGATGATGTGGTTGAGAGGCTCTGGGTTAGGACTCATGGATAGAAAAAAAGAGGAGATATTGTAGTGGGCATCTCCTACAAATTGCCTAGCACGGCTGATAGAATGGATAGGATATTTTACAGGCAATTAGAAGAAATCTCTGAATCAGTAGCCCTTGTGTTGTGTTTTCAACTTCTGAGACATCAGCTTGGAATATGACACAATTGTGACAAGAAAGTCTGTGAAAATCCTGAACTCTGCGAAGATGATTTCTGGTGAATGGTATTCAGTAAGCCAATTAGAAAATACTCACTTCTAGAGTTGTTATTGTGAATATAGAAGAATTTGTTACTCAATCCACACTGTCTTTCCTAACATATGCCTCATATGCACCATGGCAATTTTATCCCCTTCTACTGTACATGAAGGTTTTGATTGGGCAGGGACTGTTTGATGAGTACAGCTTCTGGTGTTAATTGTCCAGATGGCCTACACTAAATATACATCCCAATGTTTGAAGTTCCCACCACTCATTGCTCTCAATGTGGTTTTTAATAGTCCATTGCATTGTGGTGACATGGCACCCCTGAAAGAATTGAGTCAGACAGTGAGACTAATTTTGAAAATATCCTCATAGACATCTGGGCCAGAGAACACAGGATTGAATGGATGTATCATATTCTGTATTGTGTGACAGCCACTGGGAAAACTCTGCTTGGCACTGTGACTCTGCACTGGGATGCAGCATGGCCAGCTGGGCAAGGGAGGGGATTGTCTTGATCTGCTCTGCACTGGGGCAGCCTCACCTCAAGAGCTGGGGGCAGTTTTGGGTGCCACAACACAAAAAAGACATTGAGCTGTTAGAGAGTGTCTGAAGCAGGGCTAAGAAGGTCGTGAAGGGCCTTGAGGTGAAACTGTGTGAGCAGTGGCTGAGGTCACTTGGTCTGTTCAGCCTGAAAACGAGACTGAAGGGAGACCCCACTTCAGTTACAACTTCCTTAAGGGGAAGAGGAGTGCCAGGCACTGAACTGTTCCCTGTGGTGACAGTGACAGGACCAAAGGGAATAGTCTGAAGTCATTTTCATGGGAGGTTGTTTTGGATATTAGAAAAAGATTCTTCACTTAGAGGCTGGTTGGGCACTGGAACAGATTCTTCAGAGAAGTGGTCATAGGACCAAGCCCGATAGAGCTCAAGAACCACATGATGTGACTCTTAAGACTCCTTTGCAAGGCAGAATGTGTGATTCACATGCAAGAATGCTTACCATGGATGCTGAGTGACAATGAATAATGGTAGGTAGGTTCCCTACCCTGCCACACATTTGCCAGAAAACCAGGTCCTTCTCTGAAGGCAGAGACTCCCTTGCTTCAAGAAAATGACATGCAATAGTACAGCATAACAATCTAGACAAGGCCACATGGCACCAGGATCCAGACCCTCAGGGCTACTGCAAACATTATCTCTGTCCTGGAAGGAAGCAGGGGAAGAGGTGTGTCTGGTCAGCTAGCAGAAACCACCAATGTTCCTCAGAGCTCAACCTAAGGACCTGTAAATTGTAATTGTGACTTATTTGGATGCAGCAATTGTACACACCATTAAAGTTTTTGCTGATGGCACACAACTGGGAGGTGCAGTTGACTCTTGAGGAATGAGAGGTTCTTGCAGTGGGATCTGTGTAGATTGGAGCACTGGGCATCAGTGGCATGATATTTAACAAGATAAAGTGCCAGATTATGCACCTAAGAAGGGCTAACTCTGGACACCAGTATGTGCTGGGAGGGGAGTGGCTGAAGATCATCCCTGCAGAGCAGGACCTGGGGATGCTGGTTGGCATCAGGCTCACTGTGAGCCAGCAGCGTGCCCAGGCAGCCAAGAAGGCAAACTGCATCCTGGAGAGCATAGAACCAGGCAGCCAAAAGCAGACATTGTCTTTCAAGAAATTCTCCTTTTGACAAATTCATGGAGAATCTGATTCAGGAGAACAAATACTATAAGTTTTTTAGATGTAGATAACACATGATGTATGGTGCGATCCATTTATTTAAAAGGGCAATATAGAAATAATTTAGAAGTAAACATAAATGGCGTTAGAAATGACAATATGTATAAAGGAACAAAATACTTACTTCTTGTCTATAAGTTATCAGATTTCCTGGAAATAGACTTGTGGAAGATGGAGAGTTATTAGTCACAAGACTGTGATCCTACTATTCTTCTGTTGCAGTTTATTTAGTGCCAATGTCTTGGAAGTAAACAGAAAGACATTGTGATACCTTCATGTGACTTGGTCACATCTTTAAAATAATGTTTAGTTTTCTTTTATGAATAATTTGGTATAGAAATTCTGATGTGACTTACTGAAACTTCATTTTACTGAAAGCAATTATGGGCACTGAGAAGATACTTAGGATGATATAGTGAAAGTGAAATCATTATTTTATAATCTATGAAGTGCTTCATTGATTGTTATTGAAGTATATTTTTGATGAGGAAGTTTCACACATGGACAATGAATATTGGTAAAGGGAAGAATAATTCACTTATAGAAAAAAAAAAAAAAAAGTGCTAAAATTCACGTAGCTATTAATTGACAAGGGATTGTAAGAAGTTTTTTCCATTTAGGTTTTTTAACTATGTTTTGCCATGCTTATGGAGTGCTGACTCTGAATTGTGGCTGAGCTAGCAAGATAGCAGCAGGAAAAATTACAAGGTATAACAGATAACAAAGAGGGATGCAAGATATATGACTTAAAATAATGTTGATTAGTTGTCAGACCAACAACACAGCAACATGGGAAATGACAGAAACTAGTAATGGTGTAATAGAAGGAGAAAATAACATGAATTTTTGGTCAAGACAGAAGTTACAAGGGTAGATCTATTACAGACAGTAATTAAGGGTATAAATTAGCAAAATTAGGATCCATAAGGAAAGAAAAAATATATATCAGACCTGTTCCAAAGAAACATTTGTAGAGATTGAGAAAAACTTGAAAGGTGAAAAGAAGGGACTGTAGAAATAGCAAAGTTTGGGTTTCCCCAGTTGTGTTATTTCTGATCTGTGCTTCAGAAGAGGAGAATAACCCAGTCCCTATGACTATGCCTATCTGAATCACTTCTGCAGTCACAGAACTCCTGGAGGTTATGAAGTGCTTGGAAATGTTTGGATGGGAGTGATGGAGCATCTTTCCTTTTAACATCATATGCATTCTATTAAGCATTATTGTACTTTACTAGAACTACTGACATTTTTTAAAAAGACTGAAGATTTTCAGCCTCCATCTTCCTGTTGCATGAATGTCCTTAACATATCGTGTTCTGTCTTCCCTTCTCTTTCATGGGAATGATAGCAAGATAAGGAAGTACCTAAACAAGTAGAAATATCAATATTTTATTGTTATCATTTAACTGTGTTGCAGACAAATAGCTATACCAACAGCCATTGAACTAAAGCTTCAAACTGATTGAGACTAAAATAATTTTTGTAAGAAATGTATGATTAATGAAATAAAGCAGCAAACCCCCCCCCCCCCCCCAACACCCAGCTTTCTGCAAAATATATTCACAGCACTGAATTTGACAGCTACTTAGACCAAACTAGACTGGTAAGTCTTTTACTTTGATGTGACTTTGATACCATCTTTGTAACAAAAAATCATGGAAAGATGGTAATTTGAGATCTTATAAATAAAATTTAGGTACAAATACTATTTGCAATAACATTTTCAATTATGATCTTAGCTTAATTTTTGTTCTGGACAATTTAATTTTGAATATAACTAATTAAGTGACCTTTGAAAATTTATCAGCTAAAAATTTTATTTTAAAACAGTTCTTACCCTCTGGGACACAGTGGAGCAATCTTTTTCATATTTTTAACAAATGGATAGCTATGGATAATGGATAGCTATATTATATATATATATATTTTTATTTTTTTTTTTTTCCCCCCTCCACAAGGTACAGTGAAAGAAAAGTGACAAAATCCTATCCATACTGTTTCAGGGGAAAAGAAAAAAAAAAAAAAAAAGAAAAAGAAAAAAAAAAAAAAAAAAAAAAAAAAA
>JANEHK010000059.1:2289984-2346926 GCA_025960845.1 Tachycineta bicolor | reverse complement strand
AAAAAAAAAAAAAAAAAAAAAAAAAAAAAAAAAAAAAAAAAAAAACCACAAACAACCACCACCAAAAAACCCTTCACAGAATCACAGCAGATGCTGAATTGGAAGGGTCCATTCAGGACCACTGAGTCTAGCTTGTGCCATGACCTGTCCAACATGTCATTTCCATTTCTAAATAGAATGTCTGCTCATTAAATATGTCATATGCTCATGTACCACACAGTCTCAGGAGGCAGGCATTACTTCATTTTTATGGCAGTTGTGTAGTACAGGAGACCTGCATAGGTATGGATGACATTAAAATAAGGGTATTACTTTGGTTTGATTTCCAGAGTTTGTAATCTAATTATATTTCTTCTAGTCATTACCTAAAATAAACCTCTGTATTTTGAAAATTTAAGTTTTGAGCGCTAAAAGTCTAGGTATCATCTGCAAACTGCTGAGTAGACTTGGACAATATAAAACACAACTTTTCCCTCAGTTTGATGATTTGTATAACAGCAATAATGAATCTTACCATTTTCACATGTTCTCTTTTCAACATTTTATAAAAAATCACCATTATTTATTTATTGCTTAAGAATCCCCATCCTTTATTGGATTCAGAGGGTAACACAGTCACAAAGTGTAGTGGTGTGGGATTTGTTTTTGGTTTTATTGTTATGTGCTGTTAATTTATGGTTCATTCTATGTACCCCTGTTTGTTTCCCCCAATGGTCTTTCCCTGTTTTTCTCTCCTCCAACCATTATACGTCAATCCCCCACTCCCCCCTCCTCTGGGGTCTCCTGTCATCTCAGGGCCTTCCCCTTGAGCTGGAAAGTTCTTCCAAGGGCATTGAGTGATAGGTCAGATCCAGAGGGGGGTCCCTCCTTATAATTTATGTTTGGTTTATGAAAATACCACTCACCAGGGTGACCCCTCCCTGGTGATCCCTGATTTGCTCACCCCCTGCCTCTTCTCCTTGTTCCACCCCCAAATAAAAGGTGTTGGCAAGCAGCCTGGGGGCTCTGCCTGGGCAGGTACCTGGAGGTGAGGAGGTCCCGCACAGGGGCTCCAATAAACTCTCGTGACCTGCTCAGCAGAGTCCGCCTTTCTATCTCTGCCTCCATCGCCTTGCACCACCTGAGCCTGCCGCCGGGGTCACATGGGAGCCAAGACCCCACAGGATCGGATTAGATGGCGCTGCCAACTATCTGTACCTTTCCACGCCACGGTGCCTGAGCTAGCCCGGGCAAGCGTGGAGACCACACAAAAGGCACCGCAACAGCAAAGGATGGGAAAAGGCTGAGGTAGTTAATGCCTACTTTTCCTGTCTTTAATAGCAGGACCAACCCCTAAGCTGGAAGACATAGATGCAAAGAAAAACAAAGCTCTAATAACACGTGAGGGAATGGTCAGTGTACAGTGTAATGTTAGGCCACTTTGACAAACTCAAGTCTATGGAACTGAATGGAATCCACCTGAGGGTGCTCCAGGAGTTTGTCAAGCTATTTTCAATCATTTACCCCAGTTGAGATCAACAAATGTGAAGGTTCATCCATAAGAAGGATCAGAAGGAAGACCTAGGGAACTACAGATTTGTCAACCTGATTCTCGATGCTGTAGAAAGTCATGGAGTGCATCGTCTTGAAGGCCACCATGAGATATGTGCAGGACAACCAGGGAATTAGGGTGCACACAATTATGGAAGGTAGGTCCTACTTGGTCAGTCTCATGTCCTATCACCAGGTTGTTGTAGTGCATTAATTGGGTGTGTATTAAGTTTCATTTTTATATTGGGTTTTGTAATGGTTGCCTCTGTACCACCCTGTTCCCCTGGAAACTGTATCACATGGTTTGTCCCTGCTCCTCCGCCCCACCCATCCTCCCTCAGCCATTTTGGGAATGTAACCCAACTCTGTTCTACTCCCACCTTGTCCCTGATTGGGCAGTGGCCTGTCCCTGCCTCTAGCCCCTTCCCCCTGGGAAAAAGCCCTGGGACTGCCTGGGATCTCTCTTGCCTCAGGACGGGGATGGGACTGAGCTCCAGACTCTGTGGGGACAGGACCCCAGAATAAAGCCATGATTCTCCCCCTGGACTAAGGACAGACTCTTTCCTTTTGCCATCAATGGATGCCTGCTGTCTCTAAAGATTTGCCTCCCTGGGATTTTTGGGACCCTGAGAAGGGAAATTCCTTCTGGCATGGTTTCTCTCTCAAGCTAGCCACAGCTAAAACAGAGCATGGGCTTCGAGTGAGAGAGAGAGAGAGCCATTTCACCAGGTGATCTGCTTTTTTGGGTCAGACAGGGAAAGGCTGTGGATGTTATCAACCTAGACTTTAGTGAAGCTTTAGACAGTTGCTCACAGCATCCTTCTGGAGTGATTTATGGCTGCTTAGGACTTGGACAGGGGCACCCTTTGCTGGTTAAAAGACTGACTGGATATCCTGGCCTAGAGAGCACTGACAAAGGGTGTCACAGCTAGGTCAGGCATAAGGGAGGTTCCCCTTGGCTTGGAACGTCAGCCAGTTCTGTTTAATAACTTTCTCCATGATCTGCAATAAGGAATTGAGTGCATCCTCAGTCATTTTCTAGGCATCACCAAGCTGGGAAAGTGTGAAGCTTCTTTCCATTTCCTCTTGATGACTGCATTTAGCCTATTTCCACTGTGTAAAATGGGGGAAATTAAAGTAATATTTGATTGTCTACCATCTGATAATATTTGAAATGAAACTTGGGTGGTGTTCCTACAGTTGCTACAGGACCCTTGTTTCATTTCAAACATATAGGATGTGACTTCTGCTTTATTATCAACAATAATAAAAACAATGTAAAATCATTATTTTCTGGGCATGTCCCCAGGAATTAAATCAGTGACTGCAATTATTTTACTTCTTCTAAAATTAAAATATATTCCTTAACATTCTTTCTTAATTTACTAGAAGAACTTCAAAAACCAACAAAAAATATTGTTCATCATTAAAACACAAAAGTACCTGGTGCACTACTACCATATATATTCATATTAATAAAATTATATTCTCAGTTGATAAACTATCAGTTCAGTAATCAAAACATCAGCTGATCCATGTTGATTAAAAAAAATTAAAAAGCCTGGGAAACTACATTATAGCCTTAAAACTTCCTGACTCTGCAGTGTCAAAGGAATTATTTTTGCAGTCCATTCATGCTAAGGCCAAGGAAGCAAGAAGTCAATTTGAAGAAATTATAGTCCGTGGCCTTCTCAAAATGGAAAATCCTTTAACAGGTCATCTCTTTACACATATAGGGAAAATAAATGATATCTCAAGTAGGTATGATCTCTCCTGAGGCTTTTAATGTCTAAAAGCTGTCTTGCTCCTACCTTCAAGCAGGTTCAAAGGTTTCAAGACTCCAAGCATAGTCATACTGATGGCCGCAAAAACCAGCTGTTTTACAGTTTATGTGATAAAACAAAAGTGTTTTATCTTGCAACAGCAAACAGGTATGCATTCACCCAAGCGGAAATTGTCTCAATGAATCCAAACTATGAGTTAAAATTCAGGGATTTAACTTCAGAACATAGACCCATTTAATGATAATTTTAATAAAAATATATTTGCTACTTGCATTGTTGACTCAGTGATTTGTTCCAGTTTTTGTTTTCATATATTTTAAGGGTATTCCCAAAATTGTGAGAAAAAAACACAACAAATGTTACCATGAATTTTGATGAAGCCCTCCTATGTGGCCAACAATGACAGATTATCACTAGGTTTTTCATAGATGTAGTTTGGAACATAAAACAACTGCAATTAGTTTTCTAACTTAATGACATAACATAGGTTTCAAAAAAAAAATTGTAATTTTTTTTTTAATAATGCATTGAATATTTAAAAAAAACCAAAACAAAACAAAACAAAACAAAACAAAAAAAAACCAAAAACAAACAAACAAACAAAAAAAAAACCCAAAAAAAAAAAACCAAAAACAGTGTTCCTGTGTGAGAATTTTGTCCTGAAGAGTCTTTTTAAGTGAAGATGAGGCAGGCCTAAATTACTCCTTGTATGAAACTTCCTATGATTTCTTCTCTAATTTGTAAGACAATAGCAAAAGTGATTAATTAGTGCTTTCTAAAATAAGTATGAAATGATGAAAAGCAGTTTGTTTCATATGCAAAACAAAGTACGTTGATATTGCCATATTCAATAGTCTAATGAATCTTATAAATATGATAATGAGGAGCTTTGCTTAGTACAGAGTTGGAAAAGACAAAGCTGCCAAGCAGTGGCTCAGTTTTCCAAATTCTAAGGAACTCAGATATAATTCAAAGTCCGTTCTACAATAAAATAAAATTACATGAGAAAATTCTACCTGTTCAATCTGCTAATATTGAACTTATTTCTCTTTTGAGAGGTGGAATTGACAGACATTTACTTCATTTGGGAAATATTTATCTTTAATTTTATATATACATGTGGTTGTATGTGTCTTCATCATGGTTAAGTCATAACCACAGATGGTGGTTGTGATGGCCTTGTCCAGGTTACTCTAGACTCTGGGGATGGAAGGCAATGTGTTAGTCAAGGACTGTCTCGAAGTATGCCCCACATGTCTTGCTTGCTAGAGCAAATACAGCTCTAAGTCAATCATCTCACTTCATAAGTAGCGGACATCCCAGGGCCCATTGTGCTCCCCTTATGGCAGTAGTCTTGAGTAGGGTCAAAGTTGCCTCTCAAAGTTACATATCAAGATTGAAGAATTCCTTTCCATAAGAGATTCTTCATCAGTGATGACTAACATGCTAGACTTTGAAATCTTAGGTGACTGATATAAAAGGATTCATTGCACATACATAATTCTTTTAAAATAAACCATTGACCAAGTCTTGGATTAGGCATGGAACCAACCACCCCTAGACTCCTATGTGAGAAAGTGTTTAGAAGATAAACCCTTCAAAAAGTGGTCCTTTCTGAAGCTCATGACTCACTGGGAGGGTCTCCCTGACAGTTTGCCTGTCCCTGTCTTCTCAGTAGTAACTGATTGAAGTTACTACCTTGATATTGAATCTTGTTAAAACACTTTGGCATTTGCAGTTGAGCTTTTTTTAACTCACCCTACTAGTAAAAGTTGCTTCTCTCTTACAAATGAAACACATAGTTCCACTCATTACAGTACATCACCATTCCTTTTTTTGCATTTCACATAAATTGCATAATTTTCCAGTAGCTGAAAAAACTGATATCACATGTGTCTTTAAAGTACATTGAAGGTCCTCTTTTGGGCAAATGTTTTTTAGGAAAGCATCCTTCATGAATGTCTTGGGCTATGCTTGAGAGGAAGTCAGGACAGACTGTAAATGAAGTTTCAGGTTGGTTACTGTGATGCCAGAGGAAATACATGCAATTTCATCTCAGACAACATTGTTTCATTGCATAAATTGCACATGTTGCAGGATTTGACATGTGCATGTATATTTAGAAAGGTAATGACGTTAGCAGCAGAGATGGCAGTGGTGACCATTTCCATTGAGAGAGCAAAGTCCTCCAGCATGGGACTTCTCTGCAGTAGCAAACACTGGGAAACATCTATACAACCCATAAAAGAGCAGAGGAACAATCAGCATGGGAACATCCTATCTTCTCACCCATTTCTGTGTAATTGGATTTGATATCTTTCAGAACTCATTTTTCTCTCCTGTAGATAGAATTCCCGTTTGCTTTGTTATGAAAAAAATGTAACTCCATAGCTAATTTTTTGCCTCTAACTCTTTTCATCCTATGGATACCAACTTATCTTGTCTCAGAAAGGACCCTGAGCCTATCAAAGACTTTGGTGCTACTGTTTCTCCAATCACAAATATAAAGTAAAACTTAAATTGTTTTGGATAAAGCTGAAAGTGTGTATACAGGATTTTATTCCTTATTGCCCATGCTACTCCAGAAAAGCTAAGTGTGCAGTTAATGGTGTGCAGTTTATATATATATATGTGTGTGTGTGTGTGTGTGTGTGTGTGTGTGTGTGTGTATATGTATAAAAAATTAAAAGTCAAAGCAATATTTTTAAACCCCATCGTTAATATAACAAAGGAAACCTTTGCTTACATGCAAGGAATGGTATGCTTATCACCTTCCCTGGAAGCTATAGTGAGCTATGGAAGGCATCATGAAGCCTGACCTGCAACACCTTCTTTAGGGTGAGGCAAATATCTTCCTGTAATATATGGAATAACAGTGATTATAAAGCCACATCCAACTTGATTGCTTAGTATACACAAATAACCTTTATGTATTTCTGGAGAGAAACAAGGAGCAGGGTCATACTGCAGGCTTATTTGTTTCTTTTTTCATCCAGGGAGAATTGTTTCAGGTAAGCCAGCCTCGGATGTTTCCTGAATACCCTTCCCACCAATAGGGACTTGTGGAAACTTGCCAGTTTACCAATAAGACAGCATTAGGACAACTGGATTAGATATCAGTTTATGTCTCTTCAAACTGAATTATTCTTTTCTATTTTATTCTATTCTATGAGAAAGGAGAGTGTAATTTCCTAGGCACAAACTGGGAAATGTCCCCTGGAAATATATCACTTGAATTGGTAAAACCTTGTGAGGCACAGTAATGTCACTGACAACTCTTTGACAAAAAGGACTTCTGTCCAGCCTTGGATGGACGAACTCACAAAAACTGGAATGGCCCAAGGTACAGAGGATGAAAGCATTAATGTGCAGAGAAATTAATAATCAAGAAAATAGACTAATAAGATTTCTCAAAGTCTTTTTTTCTGTTTGGCAAAAATCTAAAGTTTCATCTTTCATATTTTTATAATACCCATTTGAAAGACAACTTTGAGGGTATATTTGGGGTCCATGGAATTGCATGCAGTCTGTAATGCCCTGGTGCCTAGCACAATGTGTCTGAAATTACCCCCACACACCTCAGCCATTTATTCTGAGCCACCAGAAGTTCACCCATCAACAATTTATACATAAATGAATGTTAGTGTCCATATGTGTTGTTTTGATCCTTGCTGCTGTTGTTTTTTTAAAAGCTTTAAAAGTCTCCTAGAGAGTGTTTGACTGCAGTAGTATATCTTTTTAGACACTTTTATTTCCATTCTGCAAAATCCTTGATATTTCAGCAACCTCTGATTTTTCATGTCATTGTGTACTTATCTGGATATCAAGACCCTATCAATGCATTACTGCACTGTTTGCACTAACTAATATACTTCAGTCTGCATATCTTCAGAAAATACCCTACATTATTTGTTTTGGGGAATTCCTGTTTTTCTAAACGGCCATTTGCCAAATGTATTGGTCCTTAATGACAAAGAATCACAGATTTTTATTTTTTTTCCTGTGAGATTTTCATAAAACACAACATAATGATTTGTTTCAAAAATCAAAAAGCTGTTCCAAACCTGCAAGGAATTATTGCCAGCAGCAGAGAAAATACTTTTGTTAACCTCAATTTGAAATCAGATGTTTTGTCCACTTGTATTTATTTCACAGAATAATGAGGTTGGAAGAGACCTCTAAGATCATCAAGTCCAACCTATGCCTTAACATCTCAACTAGACTGTAGCACTAAGTGCCATGTCCAGTCTTTTTTTAAACACATCCAGAGATGGTGACTCCACCACCTCCCTGGGAAGACAATTCCAGTGCTTTATTACTCTTTCAGTGAAATTTTTTTTCCTAATATCTAACCTGTACCTTCCCTGACGTAGCTTGAGACTGTGTCCCCTTGTTCTGTCAGTTGCTGCCCAGTGGAAGAGACCGACCCCCACCTGTCTACAACCTCCCTTCAGGAAGTTGTAGAGAGTAATAAGGTCACCTCTGAGTCTCCTTTTCTCCAGGCTAAACAACCCCAGCTCCTTCAAACGTTCCTCAGAGGGTTGTTTGTGTTCCAAGCCCCTCACCAGCCTCGTTGCCCTCCTCTGGACACGCTCAAGCATCTCAACGTCCTTCCTAAACTGAGGGGCCCAGAACTGGACACAGCACTCGAGGTGTGGCCTCACCAGTGCAGAGTACAGGGGAAGAATGACCTCCCTGCTCCTGCTGGCCACACCATTCCTGATCCAGGCCAGGATGCCACTGGCCCTCTTGGCCACCAAGGCACATTGCTGGCTCATATCCAACCGGCTGTCGACCAGCACCCCCAGGTCCCTTTCTGCCTGAACACTGTCCAGCCACACTGTCCCCAGCCTGTAACACTGTAAGGGATTTTTGTGGCCAAAATGTAGAACTTGACACTTAGACTTATTAAACTTCATGCTGTTGGACTCTGCCCATTCATCCAACTGATCTAGGTCTCTCTGCAGAGCCCTCCTCCCTTCCAATGGATCAACACAAGCTCCCAGCTTAGTGTCGTCTGCAAATTTACTAATGAAGGACTCCATGCCCTCATCCATGTCATCTATAAAAATATTAAATAGAACTGGTCCCAGTACAGACCCCTGAGGGACACCACTGGTGACTGGTCTCCAGCTGGATGCTGCACCATTCACCACCAGTCTCTGGGCCCGGCCATCCAGCCAGTTCCAAACCCAGCAAAGACTGCTCCTGTCCAAGCCATGGGCTGCCAGCTTTATTTATTTATTTTTTTTAATTTCATTTTTATTTCATTGATTTTCACCACTGCTCTATCATACCAGAAGAAGCTAGAACATGTCAAAAGCTCAGCTGTCACCACTGCCCCTTGTCAAATTACAGGTAATGCAGCAGACCTGAATAAGTAATTCTGAATCAAGATTAGGCATTAGATGAAATATCTGTAGGCAGACCAGTCTTCAGAATGACCACTCACTGTCTCAGACTTAAAGTTCCAAAGTGCTGTGACAGTCAGAGCGGATTCAGATAGAAGAAGCTTAAACTGTATATAGAAAATCCACAGGATGAAATCAAGTAGATGATGCTAGGATCTGGCTATCAAGTATTTCAAAAGAAATGTTTCTTAAGGACTATCTGGTGACATTGAAAATGGTTTATTCTTAAGGAGCTATTACTTGCAAAGAGAAGGGCAAGGTGCTGTAGCTCCCTAAAATCTCTTGAAGACCACCCATTAATTTGCATTAAATATCTGAAAATCTAAAATATCATGAGTATGAGACATGGTTTTGTAACGCTGTGCTTTTTTTAAATTGTTTTCAGGATTTAACATCACTTTATGCCTTTAAAGTGCTCTTTATGAATGCACTTCACCTGATCTTCAACACAGCTTGTGAAGGTTTTGTTATTATACTCTTAATGTTAATATATCATTATACATGGGATAAGAGATAGTACTTAACACACAGACAAGGAAGTCTCAAAAATTTCCAGATTCTTAGTAAAATCATTTATGTTGGACAATGTCTCTAAGGCTGTAACTACATAGAAAAGGAGTCCTTCACATGGACTTGGAAAAAAGACATGTAATGCATTAAAGCCTTGCACATTTGTTTGCCATAGGTATTTTTCTCTTAAAGAACCTTCTGCAAGGACCTCTGAAAGACAGATTTCTATTGTATTTGTTTTCTCCTTTCTAACAAACATTTTCTTAACACAGAATAAATTGGTCCTCTCTTTCTTAAGAAAGATCCCCAAAGCTTAAACCTTCTGTTCTCCTTACCCATCTACTCCTCTGTATATTTTTCCTAAAAAACAGACACAGCCACATATAAAAAGATGACTAAGGCAGCAGTGTATAACTATGTGTCAATCAGACTTCAGGAGAAATCTGCAACCTGAATGCATGACAAGGAAATTTCTTCAGCAGTGAAGCTTTCTGACTAAAGTTGCCTGTTGCATTGCAGTGGTTTACATCACTCAGTGAGTGAAAGATCCCACCACTTTACTTGCTTTATGCATTTTAAGGCTGCCCAGCACACAAGTGACTGTCTCCTGGCTAAATGGTAAGGGCCTTCACAAAGAAACAAATGAAAATGCAGATGTTGGTTTCAGTATACAGAAGTAGCTCCAGCAAGTGGAATGGTCTGTGTCTGTAATGAAAGCCAAATCACAGATTTCAAACCAAAAGAAAACAAGAACCAAAAGCACCTGAAGGCAGCAAGTAGTCTTTGGGCAAGACAATGCAAGAAGTCTTCTGCTACAGCTCTGCTGAGACAAGTGATTCGTTCAAAGACAAGTGGGATTCTGGTATCTGGGTGTGAAACCTGGGCCTTCTCTTCCTTTCTTCATAGCATGTGAGATACGTATACTCTCTATGAAAGGTTGGACTTTCTCCTGCATATCTATTCACAAGCTTCACCTGTGCATATGCTAGCCCAAAATAAAAGTTAGTAAAGAGTTCAAAGAAAAATTGTCTGACATTCTAATTATATTGTACTCTCTAGAATCAAACACTGAAAATAAGTTATCAAAACCTTGTCATAATTAATGTTTTATTAACATAATTTTTGCCATTTCAGTGCTACACATGCTATTATAATCCTTGATCTACTTAAATTGTGAGAAACAACAGAAAAAGAATGGAAAGTAATTTCTGTATGATCTGTGTTTCTGGAAGCAAATCACAGTTATTTGTAAATAGCCTGAAAAACTCCATCGATATGGTGATGTACAGTGATATCTGAACTGGATTTTAAATAATCTCCACAATATTAAATCATGCTCTGTAATAGCAACCCAGTTTAGGCTGAGAATAGATGCTGAGCACAACTGTGAAGCAAAATATAGGATAAATCCTCATAATGACAATTAGCAATGAGTTACAACACAGCTCAGGTAGTTTGAAGTGAACTGGTAATATTCACTCTTCCAGTTTAGTGGTGCTTTTTCTTTATTTATTTGTCTGAAAATATGGGGCTTTTTAACCGGTAAAACTTGACACAAAATTAATGTCATTCTTTAGAGTGATTTCTTTAGGAAATCTCATAGAATATCCATGGGAATTAGACAGCTACTATATTGTGATATAGTAGAAAGTGTTGGCACCATGTGAGAGCTTAACATTTGCCAATATCTGTCAAAGGCTTTATAGTTTGTGTTATTCACTGCATACATAGCCACTCATGTTTTGTACTGTAATGGTCACATTAATAATAACAATCCTCTTACTACTAAGCAAATTTCTAATGTATTTGTCATTACTACCTACCAGCTAATATTCAGCAGGTCTTTGTATAGAAAAAACTTGCTCTATTATCACTTTCTGAATCATATACAAGATCAATAATTTACTTTGAACCACAACTCTTTCTCTTTACTTTCTGGTCTCTCAGAAAGTCTGTCTCTCTCTTGCCAACTGCTTGATATACTGTCAAACCAAAAGTAAAAACAAAAAAGTCCCAAACTAGCTAATTAAAATTAATCACCTCTTGCATATTCAAGTTTTAAAAAAATCTTATTGGTAAGTTAGGTTCTGTATTTCACTTCCAGAACATCATAATTTGAGCTATTGCCACATACATTGATTGAATATCCATTGATATACAACTTATTGAACCACAAACACAGCATTTTCTTTAGGCACAAATAGAGTGGTAAAAAACCGGTAAAAACACTAGAGAGGTGACTGTGTGCAAACCAGAATAAACATGTTGAGCTGTTTGGACAAGGATAAGCTCCTTGCTTTGAAAAGCAGCTTTTATTTCCAATAACAGACCTCCTTTCACTGCCATGTTTTGCTAGGATTTGCAAATACAGCTGTTCTTGCAAAACTTCCTGACAGAATTTAAGTGCCAGATTAAGTGCCATGACTTTGCCCACATCATTCACATCAGGTAACCAAAATAAACATGAATGTGGAATGATTTTTCTTTGTGCCATGAATCAAAATACCTGTGCTGTGAGCACTTCTATATGCAAAACTGGAAGCACTTCTACTTGGAGTCCAAAGCTGAGTATTTATGAATTGCGATTCATACTTGAGGTTTTTCCAGGCCATAACACAAACAGAAGCCTACACTTTAACCTGAGGTAAGATTTGGAAGACACCTTTAAGACTTTTGTCCAAGGTTTGGCAAATGGAGATAGAGCTCTGCTCTGTCACAGATTAACTATGAGCCTAAAACTACTTTTTTAAAATTTCTTTATCATAGGAAGAATAAGTCCAAACAACTTTTTCAGTAGTCTTCTAATTCCCCATATAATTTTAAACAAGAACTTCGGCAAAATTTGGTCAACTGCATGTTCACAGGCACGTGCTAGGGACTATTAATAATAAGTTGAATGGAGCAGTCAAAATTCATTCAAATCCTTACCACCCTACATAGTCCTGAAAAAAAGTCTTTGTGTGCCTCTTCATGCTTTCATGAATACAATAACTACTCATTTTTTGCTACTGTCTAGGACTGCTGTGCAGCCTCACAGAGTTTGTAAAAACATACAAAACCAGTCATTAAATCTGATGCTCATAACACCAGCAAGGCCCATTAGACACAAAAGACTGGATTCACTATAGTGCAAACATGGCCTTCCCACCATTCAGCTTCACAGACAAATACTAGATACTGTCCTACTTAGAGATGTAGATTTAAATAACGTGTTCCACTTTCCTATGTGTCACATGGGGATGAAACTTTCTAACCTCAGAGTCTTTCTGTGAATATACGTCCAATATTAGGTCATCAAATGTTTCAATAATATTCAAGTGTCCTTTATGTAAGAATTTATAATTCTGAAATTTAGTGGATGTCTTCTCTAAAATCACTAATTTAGAAAATGTTCCCTTGCTAATTTATTTAACAAGAATACTTGAGCATGATAAGTAGAAGCACAAAATCAACTAATTTATACAAATTCAAGTGTTCAGGTGAACATTTACATTGACAACTCTGAACCATTGACTGTGCTATAATACACCGACATAATCAAAGCTTTTTTCCAGAATAAGTAGGTTTCTGTAAATGTTAAAAGAATGAGTGCAAGAACAACAAAGACTAGGTGGGAAGCTGTTTTAAACAGATTTTGACTATGAAGAAAAAATGAAATTAAAGGAACGCTTGTGTAAACAGAGATTAAAGAATAAGTATCGAAATCAAAGTAGCATGTTGCTATGGAGAGGTTTGAAAATAACAGAGGAGCTAGTATTTAAAGCAAAAAAAATAAATTTAGTAGTGTAGATCCTAAGTAGTAAAGAGAAAGGAAAAGAATATGAACTATTGATCTGAATAAAAAACCCAAGATATTTCATTAAATGTATTATTAATCCAGAGGAAAAGGTAATAAAATGTGGATTGTAATCGCTGTTATTTTTATAATTTGATTTTCTTTAACATGATCAAATTTTAATTCTATACCTATATGCAGAATATTATTGGCATATAACAGTGGTTATCGTTTAAGAACAGAAGATATTTAAGGAAACAAAATGTATTAGCTGAGGAAACTGCGCATTCTCCATTCTTGGAGAAATTCAATACACAACTGGATACCTCCCTCAGCAATCTGCAAAAGGGGGCCCCTTTTGAATACTGGGGTTGAACTAGAGACCTCAAGGAGTGTCCGCCAGTCTTATTGATTTTGTGAATCTATCAACTGTAGAAAACAGGATAAAAATATTTTATTAGATAGTCCCAATTGCTACATTTCATAAGTTTTTAAAATAGGCTTAATGTAAACAATGGGTGAGAGCCTTTCTACGATTAAAGCAAATAATGAGGATCTGACCAATTTAATATTTGAAAGATGCAGGTTCTTCTCAAAATAAGACCACAAGTACATGCTTCACTTCTGAAAATTATTTCCTATGATGAAGCACACCAGAAAAAAAAAAAAAGAAAAAAAAAAATCAAAAATCCAAGAGAAGATAAAAAATAATCAAACTGCAAAATTTTCAAATTTCAAGAGCAAAGACCAGTGCAATTTCTTTTTATCCAGCTGGGGTATGTCTTTGTGGGTTATTTCAAATAGACTAAAGGTTTTTGAATGTATATATTAATTTAACTTTTAAAATAATGAAATAATTACAAAGTCAGATCAATTTCTATTTGAAGTGAAAAGTAAGCTGTATGACAAGCCCTCTTGTTACTAAGTCGTTGCTGTTTTTAGGAACTGGAAGGAGACTTTCTCCTATCTTCAGGTAATTAAGGAAATCGTAGTGTCCTAATTCAGGTCTTCTCCAAAGCAGAATGTAGACAACTAAGGTCATCTCCAAAATACTTTTGTAAAAAATATATATCATATGAAATATAATTTACTACATGTGGAGACAGAATTCAGTTTCTAATGAAATGGTTTTATTTCCTTTTGACTTACTCTCTTTTTCTTATAAATTCCCTATTTTTGGCAAGTACTTTTCTTTAGAATTTAGGCCTAACATACAAGATTGAAGCCTGGAATTTGCTTTGAATGTTTTCAGTGTGAGAGGTTCAGGATTTGGGTTCTTCACACAAAACAACTCTCTGTTTCAACAATGCAGCTGCAAAACTGGAGTTCAGTTTTCTGGAAGTTCCAGAATAGAATAAAACAAAGCTTGTTCCATGTAGTCCTCATAAAGACCTTTATTTCAAAAGTGAATTTTGATTGATGTATTTTCCTTTCCACATACACTGCAATTACTCAGAAACATTCATTTTTACATTTTTGCCAAGTGCAACTCCTAGTCTTAAAAATACCAGCATCTAAGAAGAATGTCTGAACAAGTTCATACAAGATTGGATATGGTCAATATTTCAAGTCAGATGTACGGGATTACTTCAGAGAGAAGTCTCAAGGGGAACTGAGCATCACAGAGAAGAGTAGAAAACAGCACTCATTTATGTCTCCCTTGTGTAATGTGAACTACTGAATAAAACACCAGTACTCATTTTTCACACTATCCATAAAAGTACAGGAACTCTTGCTGTTACACATGCTAATGTCACAGACTGCTTGCTTCTTTTGCAAATCAGAGGGCATTGTTTTTCTTCTTTCAGTGTTACTGTAGTAGAGACATCAAAGAGATTTTATGATGTCTTTGGAGTTTCTAGTTTTAAGTAACAGCACCAACATACTTGAATAAGCATTGCATTATGTGGCCTTTTCTTGGAATGGTTTTGGACACCAAATCCCTTCTGTACTAATGTTCACAGGAAACAAAGACTGTGAAGGTGAAAGAAAACCCATACTTTTTATTTTAGTGAACATTGTGAAAAACTTTATTTTTCAGGTTAAATTATCTTATTTTAAAGAGAATTAAAGATTATGGATAGTACTCTATGACACAGAGAAAAAAAAAATTGTTTGTGCCTGTTTTTCAAAGTTCTTCCTAGATACCAGACCAAAACTGTTGCTTACAAAGACCAATTTTCAAGCCCACACTTGAGAACCTATTTTCTCTACAAAGCTGAAAATGGCAATTGACACCTTCTTCATATACTTTTGGTTTGTTTGAACACTGTTGGATTTTTATGAGTTAGGAATTTGATGACAAGAAAGAATAAGTCATAACTTTAAGTAAAATATGATATTGAGCTATGAATTCAATGCATTCATATGAATGGATGTGGACAAAAGTGAAAGAATGACAATGGCAGAAGACTTGAAAGAGCAAGATAGTTCACAGTAGAAACCCTGACAAGGGAGCAAGGACAGATTGAGAAACAAGTCAGAAGAAATGAGTTATTCAAAGAAAACTGGGATCAAGTGGCAAGCATTAGCTAACAAAACCAGTGCTGAAGTAAATTAGTTCAGAGGATGGATAAAAATTCATCATGCCATAGGAAGGGGTTTTTTGTTTGTTTGTTTTTTGTTTGTTTGTTTGTGTTTTTTGTTTTGTTTTGTTTTGTCTGTATGTCAAAAGAAAAGCGTAAGGAAAAAGAGATCACTAGAACTTCTTAAAGCAAAATATTACTCCATGAGTAGTTAGGGAAAAAGTTAGGGAAAATTTAATTCCTGAAAATTCTTAAAAATATTAAGTCATTAAAAGACCTTTTCAGAGATTTATTTCATTACAAACTTGACAGAAAAGTCACTCCTCAAAACTTAAGTAGCATTCTTATGGGATTTTCTAGATTTGCTAGGGAATGACACCATTCTTCTTCACCTTCTTGGTTTTCCTTGACAGCCTTTCTAAGAAGCAAAAACAATCAGAAATTGAATGGTCCTGACCCTTGAAAACAGTTTATTTGTGAATACATAGGAATATATTTATTCTCTCTTTGTAGGCACCTGCTGTTATTTTACCTGGGCTCAACAAAGGTGATTATATGCAGGTGCTTTTATTGAAGAGCTCTGGGAATCAGGGGTGCAACCCCAAATCTGACTCGACACGGATTCGAAATGGACATGTTTTTATACCCTTTTTGTTATATAACTATATATTAATTATTAAACCCATATTTTTCTATTGTATACATTGATCTTATCCAAGCATGAATTCTTGTAATTTTCATCAGATCCCGAACATCCTTCCTCATGATTCTTGCTAGGATTACATAGTTTCTCATGATTCTTATTACAATTAAACAGTAATCATACTCAATTATTAATAATTATTACATTTAACAATCATATAATTTGTCATATGATGATTATGCAGGTGCAATTTCACATGATCTAACAAAGACAAAGCTCAGCATTCATTCCCAGGGCCTAGCTCTTTCTCCCAGGCTTACTAGACCCAACCTTTCTTTCCACCACTCCCCCCCTAAATCTATTGTATATAGTTCCCATGATTTTTAGAAACATTTTAAGCCTATGATATCAGTGGGAGTCCCTGGCAGAGAATGGAGCTGGGACACAAGTGATAGTTAAAAAAGCAATATCCAAATCATCCTTGTGGATCTTCTGCATGAAAAGGAAAACTTTCACACACATAAGATCATTTAGTGGAAATTACATGGGAAGGGAATAGTTTTCTTCCCTTCAACTCTGCCTGCCTTAAAGCTCATGTAGATAGAATAATTTTGTATGCATATGCAAATTGCACCTTCTTTAGATGTTCATTCACAATTAATTTTTCCTTCCAAAACCTTCTCAACACTCTAATTAGCATAATAACTGACAGCAGCACAGCCTGATGACATAAACTCCATGTTTTTATTATTTCTCAGGGCAGAACTTAGCAGATAGGTGGGTTTGTGAAGTATCATGTGTCTGACTTATTTGATTTGAGTTTTGTCATTCTGGCTTGTGTAAATCCTTTATTTTAGTATAAGTCTTACTAAAAAAAAAAAAAAAAAAAAAGGAAAAAAAAAGAGATCTTCTAAATAAATTACCTTTTCATCTGTCTTAAATGTGTAATGTTCCAGTTCACATATGGAACTGTCACATTTATGAAATGCAATTTTTATGTATGGGACCATTTGAAGACTGGCTATATTGACAGTAAGAGTGGTTAAAATTAATGTGAGTGGGTCATAGGATTTTTTTTGCTATTTTACATTTTATAAGTAACTTAATTTATTTTATAAACTTTTCTGATTTCCAGGGGAAGGATTACATAAAACAATGTATTAATTTTTGAATCATCCTCTAAGAACTGATGTCAGCATCTCACAGTTGTTTTCATGTCAACAGGACTAATTTTATACCTTTATTTAAACAACTACCATTTACACACACAAAAACCCCAAACAAACAAAAAACAAAAAAAATACAAAACAAAAAGCAAAAAACCCCCACAAACAAACAAAAAACCCCCCACAAAACAAAAAAAAAACCCCCAAAACCAGGAATCACAGACCTTATTCTCTTTTTTATATATTCAATCTTCTGAGCAGTTGCTTGTTTCCTGTGGACACAACAAAGAGAGTGGTAAGAAAAAGAATCATAGAATATGCTGAATTGAAAGGGAACCATGAAGATCACCAAGTCTGACTGCCTTCACAGGACATCCCCAAGAATCACACCATGTGCCTGAGATGTCAAGGGCTTCTTGAACTTTGTCAGGCTTGGAGCTGTGACCCTTTCTCTGGGGAGTCGGCTCCAGTGCTCTTGATATCCAGCCTAAACCTCCCTTGACTCAGCTTCAGGCCTTTTCTTTGAGTCCTGTCACTGGTCACAAGAGTATAGATATCAGTGTCTTCTCCTCCTCTTCCCCTCACAAGAAAGTTGTAGTGCGCAATATAGTGGTCTCTCCTCAGTCCTCTCCAGGTTGAACAGACCAAGTGACCTCAGCTGGCCCTTATATGGCTTCTCCTCAGAAAACTTTCTGTGGAGCTTGAGAATGAGAGCTCTCCAGTCTCTCATTCCCCAGTCTATACACACATCCAGGATTGCCCCATCCCAAGTGCAGAATTCACCATTTTCCCTGATTGAGCCTCATTTGATTGTTGATTGCCCAACCCTCTAATTTGTTGAGTTCTCTCTACAAGGCCTTCCCACCCCTGAGAGAGTCAACAGCTCCTGCCAGCTGAGTGTAGTCAGTAAACTTACTCGGTATCCCTCTGAGTGGTTAATGAAGATGTTGAAGGGCACAGGGCTGAGGATGGAGCCCTGTGGAACCCCATCAGTGACAGGTCACCAGTCTGATGTTGCCCCATTCACTGTAACCCTTTGTGCCTGATCCTGAACCAGTTGCTCACCCAAATCCAGCAGTGTTCTGGACATTTTGTCCAGAAGGATATAGCGAGACAGCGTAAAATGCTTTGGTGAAGTTCAAAAAGAAAATATCAGCTGGGTTTTCTTGGTCAGCTAGGCTGGTTATCCTGTCACTGAAGAAAATCAAGTTTAATAAACAGGGCTTCCCCCTCATGAAGCCATGCTAGCTCTGACCAATGACTGTGTTGTCCCTCAGATGATTTTCAGTATCTCTCAGGTAATCTTTTCCATGATTTTAACAGGCACTGGCAGGTCTGCAGTTTCCAGGATCCTCCTTCGTTCCATTCTCAGAAATGAGGACATTTACCAGCTTCTAGTCAGTTGAGACCTCCCTGGGTTCCCAAGTCACTCAAAAATCATCTTGTGATGACATCAGCCAGTTCTGGGAGGATGCTCTGACAAATATTATCAGGACTCATAGATTTTTATGGATCCAGAAGTAGCAGCATATCCTGCACCCATTCAGGGTCAACTGGGACTTTATAATTCTTGCAGCCATGGTCGTCCAGCTGAGGACACTGCCTTCCTCAGTATTGCCCCATGTTTTACTGATAGTTGAAACACTTCTAGTACTATATGGGGAACAGACATATATTAACATGTGTTTTGACTGTATTTTGTATTAAGTATTTACTGCTTAATAATCCCCATAAAAAATGAACCTGTAGTACCTATGATACAGACAGCTAATCCAACCTTAAAAAAAGCCTCATCAATGGTGAGAACTTTGTTGCCTTTTGTTTTTCTCTATTGTAGATTTGCTTAAAAACTAAAATGAGTGTGTTATTGAGTACTTTAAGAAAGTATGCATATTTCTTTAGCATAGATATTTTCAGCGCATGGGAAATGTAAATTTCATGAAAGCTATTCAAATATGGGAACAAAGATAACTTTCTAAGCAACCCTGAACTATTTATCTTCTCACATAAAAGGTTACATTCTAATCCCAAGGTAAATGGTCCGACTTTATTGGCTTTTGGGCAGATTTACACTAGTCCAACTGAGATAAGATCTCTATATATGTGTTTATCCCAGAAAAAAAGTCCTTTTTTTTCCTATTCTTCCATCAAAAGATTGATCTTCAGGAAAAAATTGTTATATAAAGTGAAGTAAGTAAGAAAATCTGAACTTCTCTATCCGTCTTATTGCATATCATAGCATTTACTCGTGCTGTCATGAGAAATAAAATCTGATATCCTTTGAGTTTACATGTGTCAAATGTAGACCTCAAAATGTAATACAACTTCAGACTCTTGAAAACACAAATTAGGCTGAAATTTGCAGCCACTCATGGAATGTGTAGGCACCTGGCTTGCAGCTTTCACAGGAAGCAGAGAAATGTTATAAATATGCCACATATCACTGCAGAAAGAGGGAACCCAAGCTAGGTGTGTGAGAGAGCATATTATCGTATATGCCCCGGCTACATGCACAAAACAAGAAGGCATACCCACTTGCTTGATATTTCCCACTGTTGGGACACACATCACTGTTTATTAAATCCGTTTTCTCCCTACAGTTAACTCCTTCAGTGGCTTATTTACCTCCTTCTAACTTTTCTGTGTTTACAGTGTCAGAAAAATTTTTTGAATCTGAGTTGAAGGGTTTATGCCATTGAAAACTAACTACATTTCCTCATCTAACCTCTTTTAATTTAGAGCTGTCCTCTTCTTCTACAAAGGACAATGTGAAAGATAACACAGGTCAGATGGAACAGTAAAAATGCAGTTTCCTCAGCACTTACTTTTGTTTATATTTTTTTTTTCATTTTTTCTTATTTTTTTTAAATTCCAACATGAAAAATAAATGCTAAATATTAAGATGGTGCTCAAAGTGCAAAATATTTAGTTGGAGTAGATATAGTCAAGCATATTGAAAAGTAAAAATCTCTGGCCATATACAAAAAGTTTGGGATTTTCTGTTTCCTTCTCTATGAGTGTGGATTCAATAAAGTCCTGTTTTCCAGTTCCCTAGTCAGGGGCTGACTCTAGTGGAGATAAATGGATCAAGCAAAGAAGCTCTATCACTCTTTGGGTAGTATTTAGTGGCTGCACTATTCTGCTTTCCAGTTCTAATAAGAGCAAAGCAGAATAAAAGAGTGTCTAAATAGAAATCACAGATTTCATCAGAGATGCTTATGTTATGTTGAATAAACAACAGAACTTACAAGGAAAAAAAAAAAAAAGGAGAAAGCCAGCAAAGCAATGGGCAAGTTCAATATCTGTTTAAATCAAAAAGGTATTTTTCAGCACTAACGAGCTCATAAATTTGTCTCTAGTTAGATGAAATGTAAAATAATAGTATGTTTAGATTTTGAAGAATATAACCTTTTCCTTTTAAATCATAGTGTTAGCTGTAATATAATAGGAAAAATACTCTTCATATTTTTGTTTAAATCAAATCAAAGCAGCAAAAAATATATATAGGGACATTATTTTAATATGAAGTTAATATTTCTGGTTTTCCAAAATGTTTTCTAATAATGATCACTGAAGTATTCATTAAGTTTATAAAAGCTTCTGATAGCTTATTATTTTTCTGAGAAGAAACATCTAAAGAACACTGCATGGGCTATTTAGTGGAAACTATGAGAAAGAACAAACTGTTATTGCTGTCCAAATTCTAGTCTCCCACATGCTTTATTACTGTCCTAATATTGTTTTACTTATGATCAAATTGGCAATAAATATGCTTAGCATCTCGGTAAACACGGTGATTTAGATAGTTGTCTCAGTATATATATATATAGATATATACATGCATGCTGTATCCATATGGTATAATTAGGAATAAGATACTCTTAATTAGTTGATGGGTTTCAGGTTTTCTGCATCTTGTTTCTAATGCATTTGCTTCAGTATGGAATATCATTAAAAATAAGGTCTCTGATACAAAGAGAACAAAAAAATAACATTTTTTAATTACTTGCCTTTTTTTTTTTTTTTTTTTTTTCCTCCTTGATAATCTTACTTTATATGTAGCTGTCATGGCTTTTTTTGTTCCCAGGAGCAGGTAAATGGGAGAGCAGAGTAGGTTACATATAACTGTACAGCAGAGAGGACAAGGGGAACAAGAGGTTTAGCTCCCAAGATCAAAAATTAGACAAAGGATTAAAAATCAATTTAGCTTCAAGGAGAAATAAATACTTTTTTTTTTTTTTCCTTTTATATTTCTGCATTGATTTTGTCTGAGAGTTCTTTTTAGTCCATGGTAGCTTGTATGGTGCTATGCTTTAGATTTCTGAGTCCACACAGGGAGTGGGCAACTGACAGTTGGGGTTTGGCTGCCAATGAACTTTAAGCCACAACAACTCGCAGAATAACACAAGTTCTTAAATATTTTTTTTTCTCTTTTTTTTTACCACTCTTGTTTTGGTTTGGTTTTGCTTGGGGGTGGTGGGGTGAGGTTGTTTCTTATTTAGGTTATTTGAGTGATTTTGTTTGTTTGTTCACGTTTTTTGGTTGATTGTTGGTATTTGGTTTTGTTTAGGCATTGTTTATTTGCTTGCTTGGGTTTTGTTATTTTGGTGGTAGTGGTTTTTTTTGTTTGTTTTGTTGTTGTTGTTGTTGTTGTTGTTGTTGTTGTTTTCTGTAGAGGAAAGGATAAGTAGTTCAAAGTGGAAATCTTGCTGCAGTTAGTTGTTTCTCTTTTAAGCCTCAAATTCCAAAAATAAACTTAGTGACTTGTTTAAGGGGCAATTTTGCTGTCTGCAAAGGCAGCATAGAGGCATAGAGAATTTAAAATGATTGCTAGACTTTCTTCAGTCAGCATAACCACAACCTGGTATATTAAACCCAGAGCACTGGGTTTTAAATTTCAGCTTCCATTGTTGATATCTGCACTTTGACCAGACAAGCAGTATCCCAGTCAGTGAAGCGAAAAAGTGACTACTGACCAGATACACATCTAAGCTCCAAATTTTTCAGGCAGTTGGGACACAGATACCTAGAATGTGCCCAGTAGGCTCACAGTGATATTTCTTGATCTTTCTGATGTAAAGTGCAGTAACAGTGAGCTGAGAAAGAAGGCTAGTGGATAGGGTACTGGTGCTTAGAATTGCTTCATTCTTCATCCACTGAAGACCTTAAAAAAAGAGGTTGAAGACATGCATGGTATAGTTTGCTTTCTGTCCAATTCTTCCTTATGGTTAAATGAACACTTTGCTATCACAAGTGCAAAGAGATTATGTTTGTAATTCTCAAAAAGAAAAGAGAACTGAGCTGAGTTATATTCTCCTAAAAATCCTGGTCCTCCATACATGTTATGCATCTCTGCTAAGCCCATGTCAGTTTCTAATGCTAGGTGTGACTACACTCACACAGGTTGCCATAGCCTACATTTCTTCTCAGAAAGACATGCTGTCTTGAACTCAAACCCAGCTTAAACCACACAACACTGCTCTGAGTCAGGAATACATGCTTTCTTCTTGGTGTAAGCAGAGAAGACATGGTTCTGCATGAAGAGACTCACCTGGCATTTCTGGGCAAGGCTAAACTCTATGATCAGATTGGAATGTGGTCATATCTACTAAACTATTTTATCACAGCCTGGTACCTGGGAAAGCAGAAGTAAATATTTTTATTTGTTTCTCTTAATTTAATTTATTTTAAAATTGGACCTGTAAATTAGAATGAAGCCTAGCTATTTTTTGGCACAGAATAATGTACAGAATAAAACCTAACTCTGTCCCTGAGTATGTCATGAGCAAATCATGCATGACTCTGCCACCTGCAGAATTAGATAGGTCCTTGATTAAGCTACAGCAAAGGGCTCTCAGTTAAGCGTGTTCGCCATACATAACAAGAGCTTTGCCTATATAAGCAGCCAGGCAGCAGGGCCAGGTCGAAGAATGTGGTACCAAGATTTCCAACCTCTATGGAATGAAGCCCTGAGCAACTTGGTCTGACCTAAATGAACATAACTGAACCTGCTCTGGACACTGAGTCAGCCTAGAGATCTTGTGACCCCACACCTGCCTAAACTGCCCTGTGGTGCTGCTGTCATGCATGTTTATGTGAAGACCTTACTCCCTTATTAAAACAGATAAAAATAAAGTTTATTAGTCAGATTGCAACAGCATCAAAATATGAGCTGTATGAAAATCTGTCTGAAAGACTGATGTGGTCCTTGTGTTTGCCTTGCTTGTCTCTGAACAAGCAAGAATCTGGCATGAGGAATAGGTTTCATAAATAATTGGATACCACTCCTCCTCTTACTGAGATCACTAATATAAATTGCCATCTGTAGACATTTATGAAACCGTTGCCCATATATTTAATTTTTATTATTTCAGTAGTAAACCTGAAAAGAAGACTTGACTGGTAATGGTCATCATTACTTGTGGTTGACATTTTTTGCGTTACTGTGTTCCACTCTTAACAAACAGTGACACAGAGTCTCGTTTTATCATTATTTGCATTTTTTCTGCTAACTATGAACTTGGGTTCACTATAACTTAAATTCACCACTAGCTGTTCTGGAATTGAAATTTACATAACCTAATCTTTCCAAAGAGGTTTCTAATATAAACTTTTATCTCTAACAACATGCATTTTTCTTCTTTGAAGTTGGAATAGAAGGAGAAGAGAAATTTTGTGGGTGTGAAGCTCTCCCAAGTATATAATTGTCATAGAAGCATTTTAGATAACCTTAAATATAATTTTATGTATAAAATTTATATTCCATGTAGCAAAATATATCTCAGGTAAATCACCCCAAATTATTACACATTTTTTTCATTACAGTGTATTTTACAGGAAAGTTATTCAATTGGCCCATACTGATCATCCCATTTGATAGCATATTGCTATTATGTTAAGCAGCATAGTTTATAAAATTATACTATTATGCTATTAATTTTTATAGATTATTTTTAATAGCTTCCTACAGGAAAGACTTAGGTATTTTCAGCTAACAATATTTAATGGAAAAATTATTTTTCAATTTTGAAATATAAATTCAGGAAGCTTCCATTTGCCATTTAACAAAAACCTTAGCAGAACTAAACCATATTGTTTTATTCCCATCTGATTCTTATGTTGATATGATATCAGAGTTTAAACATTCTGAATAATTTGTTTCATCAGAAGTACAAGTTTTAATCACTGATACACTTTGACTTTAAATTTCATAACTATATGTATATATAATAGTTTGCTGCATTTATTCCTGAATACTTATGGACATCTTGAGCTTCAAACACGATCAGAAAAATGTAGTCATATTTATCTGTGTATTTGTCTTTTGATAAAGCTTCCTGACAAAAGGTTTTGAAGGATGTAGACCTTCCTTAGTTAATTTTTAATGCTTTAGTCAGTAGATAGGTAATGATTTTTCTAGGTCTGGCTTTACTTGCAAATGTTGTGTTTGTGAATTATCTTAAATCACCAAAAGACACAAAGATTATATCAGGCTGTAATTTAAATTAATACAGAAGGATATCTTATTAACTGTTGCTGTGTTTTATTTGGTTTCATATTGTATTTCGTTTTTATATTGGGTTTTATAATGGTTTGTTCAGTACCCCCCTGTTCCCCTGGAAAATGTAATATCCCAAAGTTTGTCCCTGCCCTTCCCCCAGCCCCTCTCCCACATTCTTCCCAGTCCCCTTCCTTGAATGTAATCCAACCCTGTTCCACTCCCACATTATCCCTGATTGGGTGGTGGCTTGTCCCCTCCCAGAGCCCCTTCCCTGGATATGAGCCACAGACCAGACAGCTTGCTTTCCTCTTGGTTTGAGCAGTCAGAGAGGAGTTGTGGGCTGGGCTAGGTTTTGGGCAGCACCACAGGAGAAAGACGGAATAAAGCCCTGGTCTCACCTCCGGATCAAGTGCGGACCTCCTTCCTTTGCCATTCATGGGGTCTCACTCTCTCATGTTAAGGGAAAGGTTCTCAGCTGCCTCCTGAGTTTTGGGGCCCTGAGAAGGCTCCTTGTAACTGCAGTTTGTCTCTCAAGCTAGCCAGAGTGAGAATGGAGGTGGAGCTCCATGAGAGAGACAAGCCACAATTAACTTCCTTTGTAAAAGCACACAGTGTAGCACTTCTAAATATTGGTATTCTCTGAATACATAGGTATAATGAGCAAATTAGTTTTGTCATTACTCTCCTTCTTATTGAAATTACTGTATCTATTTTGCTATTCTATCCTCAAAGAAGGAGTAATCACTTTCATTTTGTGAAAGTACCTCTCTTCCCCTTTCTAATGCAGTATTTGTGACCAACTGCAACTCCCTCATAATTTACAGAGCCTGTGCTGCTGGAGGAGACTTCAATCCCATAAGAGGGGAAGTGCAGACAGTCAAAAGTTTAAAGGAAACTGAAAGTTGAAGATCATCTTGTCCTGTTGTTTTCCTACCTGTATCTTCATGGCCATTTTTCAGGAATATTTTTGGTTTTGTTCTGTTAGTATTGCATATTGTGACAGGAAGCAAGCATTTGGATCACACACAGAAATAGTCTGTCATATAAAAGAGACCTTGGACCCTTTCAAAAGGCAGCTTGTCCCTTAATGTGACAAAACTGCAACTCTGCAACAGGAAAATAAATACACTCCCAAGAATTAATCAAGAAAAATCTGTGTGACCTAGGAAAACACAGGTTTCACATGGTCAGAATGTACTCTTGTCACTTTCTATCTGCTGCTGCTCCTTGAGTCCTTAAAAGCCTCACTGCCTGTCATTCTAACCCTTCCACCTCTGAAAAAAGAGCAGTGGCAAGAAAGACTTCGGAATGTAACTACAGAGACAGAGAACATCAATTAAATAATTATCTATGAATTATTTTCTCATCTTCAGCCCAAAACAATCTGTTCCTGCTGATAGTCATGATGCTACCACATCTGTTAATCCAAGAATGGCTTCTTTGACGTCTCTATATATCAGTGTCATTTATTAATGATGGATTCCATTATGCTTCCTATACAGACCCTTATTTATAATTTATCTCTGATGCCAAGGATATAATTGGAGCAGAAGCTGAACTAATTTGGTAAAAGAGTAGGGGTTGGGCCTGTAAGCAGTGAAAATCTTTTGGCACTGATAAAATTAAATATGAAGTAGGTATTTGGTAGGCCTCAGTAAAGACTAGAAAAAAGTATAATTTCTATTCTAGGTTAGATGTCTCATTTTCAATGTAATTTTTAATACAATTTTTTGCATGTCATTTGAGTTAAAACATATTCAGTAAACCTAAAATTTTTAGGGCAAGGTTGCCACAGATTTAAGAAACTTCAAAAAGAGACTTCCTATGGAAAATATTGCCCCAAGCCTTTGCTGAAAATCTTCTTTCAAGAATTCATTTCACTAAGGATAAATGCTGTCAGGATAAAATACATTGATTTATTAAATCTTTTCAGAGTTTCACATGTTCCCAGGACATAATCTTGTGGTATAGTTATCTCTATCTTCCGGATTTTTGGTTGAGCTACATCTTTTAGGATGAATCTCAGTTCTGCATACAGTGAGATTCATTTACCTCACAGAAATGTTGAAACTGTTACAAGAAAATCTTGGGACCAAAATTTGTCAGGTGCATAGCAATATTGTGCATAGCTCACCTATATTTTTTTATTCACTTGGGCCACAAAGTTTAATGAACTTATGCAGATTTGAGGAAATCAGGCATGGCTTCTATTAAGTTGAAGGGTTTGCTGAAAACAGTATTATATATTCAATATTATGTTGCCAATATACATTTTGCTAATAAGGAATAGTAAATTCCACCATAAGGATGCAGCTATACTGAAGGAAGGTGTCTGTGGAAGTTCTTTAGAGATACCCAGACATCCGTTGATGGTAAAAGGCACAGAGCCTGCTCCTTTGCCAGGGGATATCACAGCTTTATTCTGGGGTCCTGCCCCCGCTGGCCGGAGCTCCTTCCCTGTCCCTGCCGGTGCCAGAGAGCCCTCAGCCCCCGGCTGTCCTGGGGCTTTTTCCCAGGGAGGACAGGCCTAAAGGCAGGAACAAGCCACTGTTCAATCAGGGACAAGGTGGGAGTGGAACAGAGTTGGCTTACATTCCAGTGTGGGGGATGGGCGCGGCCGAGCAGGGACAAACCACGGGATACAGTGTCCAAGGGGATACAATACAAAACATTACCAACCCCAATATAAAAATGGAACACAATATAAATCCAATTAATGCGCTACAACAGGTGTCATGAAAGGAATTTCCTTGACCAGTTAGTATTTTTCTCCAGTCATGTCTGTGTTAATTACATCATCTTGCTTCTTCCAAGTTGGCTTATAATAAAAAAAGTGAACAGCTGCTTGCTTCATTTTAGCAAAGTTATTGCTTTTGACCCTGACTTTCAATTAAGACATGGTGGAGGCCAGGGCACATGGAAAATCCCTCAGGCTGCCCTGAGTGGGTCAGAAACCCTGGTTGGAACCTCAGGAAAGCATTGCCTTTGACCTTAGTCCATGGGAAAAAAACTTCAGACTCTTAGAGATTAATTAAAAGCAATGAAGATTTGAAATAAATGGTAGTTTAGTTTGTCACAGGGTAAAAATTTGTAGTTTTGGGTTTTTAGTATGGAGATAGATGAGAGCAAGATGATTTGGGGTGGTGCCTCATCTTCTTTTTCATCTTCTACTCCATTTTCTGCTGTGACGGTGGCACAAAGACATTGGTAGAATGGGTTTGATGCAGAAATTGCTTGTTTAGCATAGGTAGTGATTATTGGCAAAAAACTGTAAATACAGTACATTTTAAGAGTTAATTGGACTAGAAACCTTTAAAAGACATTGGAATTCTCTGTCTGGCATTCTTGCCAGCTGTGTTTTCCAGTGAGCTAACCTAGGTGTTACCTAGGTGTTAGCGACTGCAACGGGCAGACCTTGAGATAAGAAACAGAATAAACATCTCTAAAGACTAAAAAGCTGCAAGTTCCATTCATCTTTTAACTCTGGTACAGGACATAGTCGAGAGTTTTCTCTCACAAAGACAGTCTGAAATTCCATCTGATTTATAATGATCAATTGAAAGGAAAAAGATCCCAAATATCAGATTTTTTTTTGATGTTCACTGGAACAAGTAACTGTGATGAAGAAATTCCCACTGACTTTGACCATTAATCCCCTGAAAAAATACAGCAAATGTTTAAAAACTAATAAAGTGTTGATATTTTTCTTAAATTTGTGTTTAAAAAATTGGGGTTTATTTTGGCTTTTGAATACTCTGTGTGTGAAAATATCCATTTTAAAAATTGGAACAAAGCTCTACTGGTCTGTGATATTCATAAAGCAGCATAAGAGAGTTCCAAAGTTCTAATTAGGACTACACTTAAGTAACTTTTTTGGGAATTAAAACTTAAAGCATTTCTTAAAAATGAGAAGATTACTGCTACAAAACTAAATGAAAAAGTACTGCTATTATTCCCAGGTTTTCTGGGTTTTTTTAAACCAATAAATTTCATATTCCTTAGATACCTCCAATATGTATAGGGCAGCAATAATGTTATTTTGCTGTGTGAAGAGTGACCAGCAGCAAGCAGAAAATTACCTTGGTCCATTGCTTGTCACTGATTTTTTTTGTTCCTATAGTTTTGTCTCAAGACTTTTTTCTCCGTGAACTCAAGAAACAAACATACCTCAATTTTTGCTTCTACACAGTTCAAAATATTATACCAACTACAAAATGCATTCTTAATATTACTACCTAGGCAGCTGCCAGCTTGAACTTTTACACTAGAAATGCTGCCTGACGTAAAATATTCATTTAATTGCTGGTGAGCGCTGAGTCTTTCTCCAGAATAATATAGTACGTAATGTAATGTTTCACAGAGGTGCTAAGAACTTATTCGGAAGATTAAGACTATGTCTTAGTAATTCAGTAATTTCTGTACTATGTCTGATAGTCAGATATAAGGGAATAACCTTACCCTCTTGCTGAGACTATAGGCCACACTAACACCTTCTTCAGGTCTTTTTACATTGGAAACTGCTTTTTTAGAAGTCAGTGTTGCTTGTTTCCTTATTCAAGGTTAAGAATTTAACAAATAATTTGTGACTTGTTCAGGAGCGAGGGGTGCAGCTTCCTTAGTTGCTGAGTGATTATAAGAGCTCTCTAGGGAGCGAACGGGAGTGGGCAAACAGGGGCATGGCACGTCTCTGGGGCGTGACCACTGCAGTTCACGCGGCAGTTCGCGCAGGCAGGGCAGGCAGGCAGGGCTGCGAGTTCTCTTGCTAGTACGGTGTGCTGTGTGTTGTTTGAGGTGTTTCTGCTGGCTGGTTGGTCTTGGGGTTTCTGTTAGCAATGGTTTCAACACGGTCGAAAACTGTGGTTGGTACAAGTGTATGTGGCCAAGTGGAGCCCTCCAAAAGGGATGCGTCTGTACAGACTCATTCCTGCCCGGAGTGTTTGAGCTTATCTATTGTTTCAGGCAGCGTTGTGGATGAGACGTGCCTGCGGTGTAAACAGGTGAATGATCTTTCACTTGTGGCCAGACTTAGGGAGAAAATTGAAAGTTTAAGAAGGATCAGGGAAAGTGAAAGGGAAAAAGACTGGTGGTGTACAACCCTTCCATCTTTAAGGGAGACCCATCAAGATTCAGAGGACTCATATCCCTCCCACTCCCAGGGAATAGAAGGGTACCTTGTAGATGAAGGGGAGTGGAAGTGGGTCCCTGCTTGGGGAGGTAATAATAAAAACTCCTCCTGACCCCCATCCCCTAGCCAGGTGCCACTTCAGAATAGGTATGAGGCCCTGGATCTAGAGAGCCAGCCAGATGATTTAGATGATTTAGAGGGAAATTATCTGCCCAGTGAGCCTCCCAGTTATGATTCATCTGTAACACAGATCTCCACCTCTAACATCAAGAAGAAAAGAAGGGTAATTATAGTAGGTGACTTCCTTCTGAGAGGAACAGAAGACCCCATGTTTCACCTGGAGCCATCCTGCAGGGAAGTCTGCTGCTTCCCTAGGGCCTGGGTACTAACCATCTCTGAGAGACTTCCTGGGCTGATTCAGCCCTCTGTTTATTACCCACTGCTGATACTCCAGGCTGGCAGTGATGAGATTGAAAAGAAGAGTGTCAAGACAATTAAAATGGACTTTAGGGCACTGGGTCAAGTGGTTGATAAGACAGGGACCCAGGTAGTGTTCTGCTCAGTCCCTTTGGTGGCAGAGGAAAATGATGAAATAATAGGAGAACTCAGATCATTAACAAGTGGCTTAAAGGTTGGTGTCATTGACAAATTTTCGGATTCTTTGATCATGGGGCAACTTATAGAGCACCTGCTCTGTTGGAACCAGGTGGGATACATCTCTCTGTTAAGGGTGGAAAGTTCTTAGCTCATGAAATGGCAGAACTTGAGAGGGCTTTAGACAAGGTTTGAAGGGGGAATCGGATGCAGCTGGGCTGTCTGGAAGCAGGCCCAAGGGTTGCAAGGCTGAGTTAGGGGTGAAATCAGTAGCCCAGCTGAGGTGCCCGTGTACCAATGCACGCAGCACGGGTAACAAACAGGAAGAGCTGGAGGCCATGGTGCAACAGCAAAGCTGTGATGTAGCTGCCATCACGGAAACATGGTGGGATGAGTCACATGGCTGGAGCACTGCACTCTGTGGCTACAAGCTCTTCAGAAGAGACAGGCAAAGAAGAAGAGGTGGAGGGGTGGCCCTCTATATTAAGAAGGGTTTTGACACCATAGGTATTGAAACTAATGAAGATGGAGTTGAATGCCTATGGGTAAAAATTAAGGGGAAAGCCAACAAGGCTGACATCCTACTGGGCGTCTGTTATCGTCCACCCAACCAGGAGGAAGAGGTGGACAATTTATTCTATAAGCAGCTGGAGAATTTTTCAGGATCATCAACCCTTTTTCTTGTAGGTGACTTCAAGCTGCCAGACATCTGCTGGGAACTAAATACAGCTAAAAAGAGGCAGTCCAGGAAATTTTTAGAGTGCATAGAAGACAATTTCTTTTCCTGCTGGTGAGTGAGCCCACCAGGGGAAGGACTATGTTAGATCTGCTGTTTGCATATAGAGATGGACTGGTGGAAGATGTAGTGGTTGGAGGCCAAGTGGGGCAGAGTGGTCATGAAATAATAGAGTTCTCGATAGTTGATGAAATCAAGCAGCCCTTAAAAACAAAAGCTTGCAGGAAAGGTGGGCATGCCTCAAAACAGAGATTTTGAGGGCACAGGAACAGACTGTCCTTGTGTGCTGAAATATGAGTCGATGAGGTAAACATCCAGCCTGGAAGGGCAAGGAGGTTTTAGAGGAACTTAGGAATAAAGAGGATGTATCATTTTTGGAAGGAGTGTCAGGTGTCTCAGGTGGGCTGCTACAGCATGTAGGAAAAAAAAATTAGGGAGGCCAAAGCTCAGTTTGAACTTAAAATTGCAATTTCTGTAAAGGATAATAAAAAATGTTTCTACAAATGTGTTAATGGTAAAAGAAAAGGTAATGCCAACCTTTGTTCTCTATTGGATGAGGGAGGGAACTTAGTAACTGCAGATGAGGAGAAGGCAGAAGTGCTTAATGCTTTCTTTGCCTCCGTTTTCAATGGGAAAGCAACTTGCCTTCAAGACAACTGTTCTCTTGGGTTGGTTGATGGTGCTAGTGAACAGAATGGTCCTCCCATTATCCAAGAGGAGGCAGTCAGAGAACTGCTGAGATGCTTGGATGTTCATAAATCTATGGGACCAGATGGGATCCATCCCAGGGTGATGAGGGAGCTGGCAGATGAGCTTGCAGAGTCACTCTCCATCATTTACCAACAGTCCTGGCTCACTGGTGAGGTTCCAGATGACTGGAAACTGGCCAATGTGACACCTGTTCACAAAAAGGGTGGGAGGGAGGATCGTAGTAATTATAGACCAGTCAGTCTGACCTCAGTAACTGCCAAGATAATGGAACCGTTTATACGGAGTGTCATCACACAGAATTTACAGGAAGGGCTGTGGATGGCTATTTGGATTTCAGCAAGGCTTTTGACACTGTCTCCCACAGCACACTCCAGGATAAGCTGGCAGCCTGTGGCTCGGACAGGAGCACTCTGTGCTGGATCAGGAACTGGCTGGATGGCTGGGCCCAGAGAGTGGTGGTGAACGGTTCTGCATCCAGCTGGGGCCAGGCACCAGTGGCGTCCCTCAGGGGTCTGTGCTGGGGCCAGTTCTGTTCAATATTTTTATTGATGACATGGATGTGGGTATTGAGTCATTAGTAAATTTGCAGATGACACTAAGCTGGGAGCATGTGTCGATCTGTTGGAAGGTAGGAGGGCTCTGCAGAGAAATCTGGAACAGTTGGATGGATGGGCAGAGTCTAACAAGATGGAGTTAAATAAGTCCAAATGCCAAGTCCTACACTTTGGCCACAATAACCCCCTGAAGCATTATAGGCTGGGGACGGTGTGGCTGGACAGTGCCCAGGAGGAAAGGGACCTGGGGGCACTGGTGACAGCAGCTGAACATGAGCCAGCTGTGTGCCCAGGTGGCCAAGAGGGCCAATGGCATCCTGGCCTGGATCAGGAATAGTGTGGCCAGCAGGAGCAGGGAGGTCATTCTTCCCCTGTACTTGGCACTGGTGAGGCCACACCTCGAGTGCTGTGTCCAGTTCTGGGCCCCTCAGTTTAGGAGGGACGTTGAGATGCTTGAGCGTGTCCAGAGGAGGGCAACGAGGCTGGTGAGTGGCTTGGAATACAAACCCTGTGAGGAACGACTGAGGGAGCTGGGGTTGTTTGGCCTGGAGAAAAGGAGACTCAGAGGTGACCTTATCACTCTCCACAACTCCCTGAAGGGTGGTTGTAGACAGCTGGGGGTTGGTCTCTTTTTCCAGGCAGCAATTGACAGAACGAGAGGACAGTCTCAAGCTGCACCCAGGGAAATATAGGTTGGATATTTGGAAAAAGTTTTTCATGGAAAGAGTGATAAAGTACTGGAATAGTCTGCGGGAGGTGGTGGAGTCACCATCCCTGGATGTGTTTAAAGAAAGACTGGATGTGGCACTTGGTGTCATGGTCTAGTTGAGGTGTTAGGGTATGTGTTGGACTCACTGATCTTGAAGGTCTCTTCCAACCTACTCATTCTGTGACAACACACCACAGGGGTTTTCAGAACATTTTTCTACTGGAATGGTATGGGCAGACTGAAAAGACACTTCTTAGAATAATAATAATAAAAAAAGCATTTGATTGAATACTAAACTTATTTTGAGCCTATCTATCTGAAAGATTCCTGCTTTTAACAATTTTCTTTAGAACAAACTCTAATTTTGAACTATTTTGTGTTACTGTGCTTCAGTAAGTATCTTTGCCTTCATATTTTGAGTCTATGAGTTTTTTCCTGTGGTGTTTTTCAAGCTTAGCATCTTAGAAAGACATGTGTTTGATTTTTAAAGGACTTCTGTAGTTGTTTCCCTAGGCATAGTTTTACCCATGATGAAGTCAACAGGGAAAAGAATTCTCTGAAATGACTGTATATAGCTCCTTTGAAACTAGGTGTATGTCAAATCACAAATCCAGAAACAGAATTTCTTATGGTAAAGTTCAAAACCTTGCCTTTCAGACCTTTTATTTGTCTTGCTGAAAACAAGGAGCCAAGAGACAAATTCTAAACCCGCAAAACCTGACTTATGGCTTAAAGAAATATGGCTTTAACCTGACCATTATCTTTCTTTCTCTCTTATAAATCTAATGCTAGATCAAATGTCAGTCCAAGAAAAAGTGCAGAAGTTCTCTTAGCCATATCAATGTAAACAGGGAGATCCACTCAGGGTGGCTGCGAGAGTGCACAGCTCTTCTGGAAGTTGAATTGATATATGTGTGCCTGCAATACTTTCCTGTGCTGATGCAGTATAAATCTGATAAATACATATAAATCTGATAAATGTTAGGAGTTGGTTGGGTTGTAAATCAGCTGATATCTATAATTATTCATGTTTAACTGACTCAAATACTTCTTTGCGGTTTCCCTTAAAGATGTAATGGCATTTATTCAAGATAACATTTTTCATGCTCTAAAATATCTGTAATAGGTGACGTGTTTATTAAAAATCTGTTTTGAAAACCTTTGTGTAACAGATGGCTAAGGTCAAAGAGACTCCAAAGACAAGGTCTCTGAATGCTAATATATACATCTAACCCTACGCAATGTTCTAAATACAATTTAAAACTGTCTTTTTTCAGTAAAACTTCATCCTGTACCTGTGTGTTGACCTAAACAAAAATATAAGAACATATATAAGATTATTTTATATATAATCATATAGATAAATAAGAAAATATAAGATTATATATTTATAATCAATATAAGAAAAAGATATCACATATATATACGCATCATATAAGAATTGTTCAGGTTTAAACATCATCTAGTAAAATCTCAAAATCTCTATCATCTCATTGAGAAAATCATTTAACAATGTATTTTAAAATAATTTCCTTTAAAAAATAATCTATAGTAGACCCAGTGTTAATTTCCTTATCTCATATCACTTACATTATCTTAAAATCTAGTGGAGCAATATGTCCTGTATAGAAGTTTCTGCTAGAAGGAGTGGCTTCAGAAGTAGCTATTTGCTTTGAAGTAATGACAGAAAGGTGATTTGCTGTCACAGTATGAATTAAGTTCACTTGGGCATTTTTGTCAAGCCTTTTTTGAAGGCAAGCTGAAATAAACCATGAGGAGCAGATGCGAATATATCTGATGGGTTGCCATGTTTGTGCAATTATTCTATATTGCGATAATTTCATAGAGTTCTTAAGAAGAAAATCTGCATGCTCAAGTTAGTCTGCTCAAATAATAGCTGTAATTTCTGAAACCTTTTTTCATTATTTGACTCCAATCTTTGCACCTCACTTCAGGGAACACACATAAGATATATTCCCATGTGCTTTTTGACAAACTAAGTTAGCTGGTAGGTATTTGCTTTTTGAACTAGAAAAAGACTCTGAAACAATAGACAAAAAACTATTTGCAAGTTGCCCTTTTGGCAGGATGCAGAGTGTTCGTGCTTATATCTGTGCCAGGTAATATTTTAAAGTATATTTTAAATCTGTTAATATTTTTAAACACTTTCTTTCCATGTTATAAACTTGAAACACTAATGTCTGGGCTGTCTCAGACCTTCTGGAAGAGGGGAGAGACGCTTCTCTCTTCAGGATTAAAACTGACCCTATGCATGGAAAGAGTTTTAAAGGGACTGTAAGACAAAGAGATTGACATACTTACCACTGACCAAAGGAACTTCTCTCCAAAGGTAAGCAGAGAAACTATATAGATGAGCAGGCCACTCAACAGCTACTGACTTCATAGAGACCAGCCAGAGTTTACAATAAGCCAGATGCAGAAGTATCTATCAAAAGTACACAGTAGATGAAGAACTAAAAGTTTTGTGTGTGGTGGGGTTTTGTTTGTTTGTTTGTTTGTTTGTTTTTGTTTTTGTTGGGGGTTTTTTTTGTTGAATTTTTGCTATAAAAGATTAGCTTCTTTGAGGTAATTTTAATTATAAAATATTACCTTCTTTGAGGGCACCACTATCACCCTATGAGAAGAAAATCTCAGCAGCTCCACCTCAAAAGTCCTGTTTATACCATGACCAGTCATAGCGTCTTGTGGATTTTCTAATAGTTTCCCCTTTGATTCAAGTATGTTTCCTTCCACCTTATTAAGACAAAAACTGAGTGATTAGAAACATTTGTGACAGATCTTTAATTGTCTATTCAAGTATGGGAAAACTCTTTGAAGGCGTATATCAAAGCTAGTTTGCATATCAGATATACATGTACATTAACTTAAAGAAGGGCTAGATAAATAGCCATTACAAAGATAAAATAAATGGTGCTTGGCAACGGTTGCATTCTAAAGGGTATCTTATTTCTGAATGATTGGAAAGTCATCCAGTTCTTACAGTGTAAAATTGCTGTAGTGAATTATTTCCATACTTATAGCAATGTGATGTAATTTCTTTCATTCCATTCCTCCCATTTTCAAGCATTCCAGGAGAAACACTCCCACAAGAAGGGCATTATTTTCCAGATAAATCTTTGTATTTTTTCTTCACGAGCAAGAACTTAGGAAAGCTCCCTGACCTAAACTATAATTCAAAAACATCTAAATCTATTCTGAAAATCAGTAAATTATTATAGTTGCTGTCATGACAAACACAAATAAGGCCATATAGGAAAACCATAGGAGACAGCAGTCTGATTTCATACTGCATTCACTACATAAAGGAAAAGTTCATTTTTCCTCCTTAAAGAGAACTTCAAAGGGAGGTTAGGTCACTGCCGGATAAAAACAGAGCTCTACTCACTAAATATGACTTGACTGAAAAACAGGTTGATAGAACATGTTCTACTGCATATTGAAGGATCTTACGCTTAATTCCCTTATGACTGAAAAGTAGATGGTGCTTGTGAGTATGCTGCCTGCCAGCAGGTGAATCAACATTGCTTAATAATTTTATTGTGATGTGACTCATGAAAGAACATCCTTTACATCTAATAAAAACTTATTTTTTTCTGCAAGCCCTTATATGCCATGAATAAACATTTTCAGTGATCAGTAGTCTTCCTGGAGAAAAAACAAACAAACAAAAAAACAAAACAAACCAAAACAAAAACCACACAAAAACCAGACAAACAAAAAAAGACAATTTAAAAAAGCCATAAACGTACCCAGACAAATATGGGATTGCTGAATTTTATGAGAATCCCTGCACTAGACCCTAAGAGAGTCTTGTCACTACAGCCCTTCACAGGTATTCCATTCTTCTCTACAAACATCTTTATTTTAATATTAAAACATGCCTTACATTTTATTCCAAAAAAGTATTTAACAAGCACTGTCTCATTGATATGCTTACCACCCAAATGTAGTTCTTTCTGTTGTGTACAACTTACCAGTAATAGATTATACTGGTGGGAGATGTGAGCATATAAGAAGTGGGAGACCAAAAGGGTTTTCCTTTCTAGATGAAGGGTAGTATATTCAGAACCATGACCTCTATCAGTCATGTACATTATTTCCTTCACCTTCCTCCCTCAGGGTCTCCTGTGCTGCTTGGGGAGTCCGGCCAAATGCTTTGGGATTCACCACAGAAAGAGTTCAAACCAAGGTTTTCCAAATACCAAGTAAAAGTTCACCAAAAGCCAGATTTCCAGGGTAGGCAAAGCAGTTTTGTACTAGCTTCACTTCTAGCTATAGGTAGCAGATATAATTTCCTTGTGCAAAACGCTCACAGTGGTAGCAATAAAGTAACATTTTTATGGAAAGTAATGTGGGCTTTTACAGTAAACTGAGCAATTTACCAGCCAAAACCCAAAAGGCTTAATAATGCTATATTCTAAATGGCATTTGGAGCATCTGTTATTATTTTTATAAAGGTTCCAAGGTAATTTAGAACATAAAGATTAAAGATTCTTCCATCTGTGAGCAAGAAAGGATTGGGGGGGGGGGGGGAAAGGAGATATTTCTCCTGTATTTCAGTAGCAGCTGAAGTACTAAGAATCTAATTGTTAGCTCACAGTCCTCATACAGATGACTTTCCTAAGTACCTTTTATCTTCCTACAGTTTCATTAAGTTAATTCCACACATTGTCATGAGATTCGTGTATTCTTCAGCTGGAAATGGGCCTTTTCTGAGAAAGTTCAAAAGCCATGAGATGTAGTGTCAAAGAGAGAATTATAAAGACTATTCTAAGATAACATTTGGTCAGAAATCTTGTCATCAATTTTGAATGACATTTCTACCAGGAACACTGCAAATCACATTCCTGAGCGTCGTGTTGACTTAGTTTGCTGCAGTCTGCTCAGGCTGGTGTTCACTGATGCATATTTGAATGACTCTTCATCTCAGCTGCAATATATTATTTAAAAATGTCAACCCTATTTTGCTGTTCCTGGAAAATAAATGATTCTCTCTGAGCTCCTAACATGTACACAGAAACTTCTCTCACTAATTTTTCTTAAATTATGTATTTCATTGCTCTCTGCTGCAGATATAGGGTGACTGTCTAATTTTCTTCTAGCCCACTATTTCCATGTTCACATTTCCTCATTTAGCTTTTTGGTAGGGCTATATGAATATATATGAGTTATATTTGGCTGTACATACATATAGGGTGTATGTGTGTGTGTGTATATATATATATATATATATGTATACACATGCACACACACACAGTTTAATGATGGCATCCTTCACCTGCCTTTTTTCAAATCTAGGACTCCCTGTTTTTTTTTGGTGTGGTTCAGATTTCTGAATGTATTTATCTTCCAAGAAGTTGAACTCTAAGCCTCAAGCTTTGTATTTAGTTTTTCATGGTTACTAGTTCAGAATGATCAATCTGTCTTTTCTTTGGTTCCTGATACCTTCAATTCATCCTGCCTTTCTGTAGAAATGTGACATGTCTCTCCACCTATCAACAAAGTTACTTCTTTTTCCTGTCTGAAGAAATCTAGCTTATTTGTTCATTACTCATAGGTAAGCTGTTCTGTACTTCCTCATCATATACTTTTAGTAGATATTTTACTGATTAGAACTCCTACAGACTTCTAGTCTTGCTACCATCTGGATCTGCCAAAATTTTTGGCTAGTCCTTTCATCATTTGTTGCTTAACGTGTGCTATAACTTCATTCACAGATTTATTCTTTGACAAGTCCCCATGAGAAATGTTTCTTGAATGTGACATTTTGTTCCTGTAGAGGACTTTAATGCAAAAAATATGTTAACTTTCAATGCAATGTTCTTATCTTCTCTATTTTTTTTTCCCCAATATCCAGTCAATTGGCTCTACAGACTCTCCAGCAGGCTTCCCTGTGTTTGAAGGTGGATTTAATATTATCTTTATTTTTGTTAAGGCTAAATTTTTAAAATTATTTAAAATTAAATCTGAGAGATTTTATGATCCTTTTTATTCATTCTTTTTTAGTAAATAGCTTCAGTCTGTTTTGTTAATTTTCCTTGTTGTTTTGTTTGGTTGGCTTTGGTTTCTTTTTGTGTTTGTTTGTTTGGTTGGTTGGTTTTGTTTTGGTCACCTTTTTATTATCAGAATTGTGGTGGCTTTTAAACTGTATGTCAGTAATTATTGCCATCCTAATCAGCAGATCAGTATGAAAGATAAATGCACGTCTTTTCTCACCGGTCCCTTACAATCCAGGAATTACCTAATATTCGCAGATGTGAATAACTTTTTCTTTGGGCTTGATCTAGAGATCCCATGGACACAGAAAATTATCCAGAAAAACCAGCACAACCTGTTCTGAAGATTCTTATGTTTTAAATTCAATATTGGAATAACACTACAATTACTTTCCTTCCGTTATCTTTTTAGTGTGCCTACTGTGTTTAGTTCAGGGTTAGGTCTCCTGTACATTAGGTCTCCTGTACATTATTTTAAGATGATGCAGTACATCTGTAGAACCATAGGTACTATTGGTTTGCTTTCCATGTAAATGTAATAGACCTTTCCTTTTTTCTTCCATTTCTCATCAGTTTCTATTGTTTACACTTTCCATTACCTGGGGCAAAACAAAACTAAATTAAAAACCCAAAGAAAAACAAAAAAACAAACAAACAAAGCCAAACAAAACCCCAACTTTTATTTTTACCTATACTGGAAACATCATCCCAAACTGAGTCACATTCTTCAAAGTTGGCCATCCTGTGCTTCTGCATTTGTAATTGGACCACAGATCAAGTTAATTGCTTGGAAAACATATGAAAGCAGAGAAAGGGTATTCTCTACACTGTTTCAGCCAAAGATTTTGTAACCTGTTTCAAAATGCAAATAGGAGGCAGTGAAATTATGGAGTTATGCTGAAAACACAAGGTTGAAGTGTAATTTCAGAGAAGAAGAATTTCCAAAGTATATTCATTGCTTTAGGAAAGAAAATATTACAAAAAGAAGAATTGATCAGGCCACTAGAGATATGGAAGCTCAAATCCAGCCAAAAGGAATTGCAGGACAGGGCAGCAATACAAAAGGTGGTGAAAGACCTTGTGTGGAATGAGGGAAAATTTAGGATATCATCCAAATATTTTCTACAGGGTGTATGCCTGGAGCCAAAGCAACTCACTGTAAAAAAAAAAAAAAAAAAAAAAAAAAAAATCCTGATACAAGGTTATTTTTGCAGCCTGATTTATTAAATTGTTTTAAATTAACATCTATATGTCACAAGGATGCTGAGGGCAAAATAATGTTCAGACAAAAAATTTGAGATTCATAAATAGATTTTAAAAATGGAAAGGACCCAACTGTAAGCACCAAACTAAATTTCCTTCATGACATAAAACAGTAATTTCCATAGCAGATCCAAAATTCTCACAAAAATTGAAATCTAATTAAGGAAAACTCTCCACTCAGGTCATTCCTGTGAAAAGACAGACTTCCCTGGATCCATTTCTGAATCAGGAGTATAAAATTTTGGATTCTTTAACTTACGTCATGAATATATTTATCGAAGTTATTTAGTGTATAGATGAAATTCAGTAAATATTTTAATGGCATTCTGGCAGTTTTCATATATGCAGTCTCCACAAATTTCAAGCCAAAATTGTTTCATCTAACCTTGCCTGAACTATTATCTTCGGTTGTTTTTTTAATCTATTTACATTTCTAGTCAATAACTTAAAGGAAATTTTCAATTAATTTCAAGTACCTTAGTGCTTGAGGTATTTTCTCACCAGTGTGTGAATTAAATTCTGAATAAATGTAACTACTCACTGGTGTTTTTTAAACTTTTTAGACTTTAAGTATTAGTATCACATTTTTAGAACTTCAGACATGGATGAAAATATTTGACATCTGAAGAGCTGTCTGTTCCTCAGATGGAAACAGAACACTAGTCTCATGAATACGGTTACTTATCATCTGTATCCCCTCTTAACATGCAGTGAAACTAAGTTGGGCTTATCTGATAAACAGCAAAATTGATGCCCTCTCCCACATATATTTTCAAGCCATGAAAATATATACACATTTTTATTGATTTTTTTTTAAATTCCCCTAACTCCAGATGTTATTCTTCATAAATTAGTCTAAATGCTTAATTAATAGTAAAGGTTGGAATTTTTCAGTTGTTAATTTATTTCTGTATCAGTTGCCATATCTCAGTTGAACAGATATTTTATTGTTAGAGGCTTTCTTCATGCAACCAGTGAAAACCAAAACATGCTATTCACAGAAAACAAAATGCTACTATGGAAAAGCAGCTCATTATTAAAAAAATCAGAAAGGCTGAAATTTTGCAAATGCTGTAGACAAAAATGAATTGGCATGGTGATTCAGCTGCATCTATCCACTGGACTTCAGAGGCAAAATAAAACTGCTTAATTTAACCCATCTGCTCCCTAGAGTGAATCCAGTTTCAGAAGCACTGATGTCATCCTACAGTACTGCCTATTTTGAGAAAATGTCTGTTTTAATTTTTTTCTAATAATAATGTTTTTCAAAGCTGTATTTTCAAAAAACAGATATAAGTAGTTTTCATAATTATTTTTAAGTAACTTTTAATTATTTTGGGAGAAGACTTCCATAACTTATACAATAAGTCCATAGTATCTGCATCATATTTTTAATGAAAATTTGGTATTCTAAATTGTTTATTTTGAAAAAGTGGAACAAATGTCCTTGTTCGATGTAACACAATATAGTTTTAGTATTAAGGAAGATGAAATATTGACTATTTTGACAATGCAGAATCTAACTAATAAAGTATATTCATTCATTTAAACATTCTCCATTATTTTTAAGCCACAACATATTTTATATGAAGGAGTTTGCATACAGAATTGTTCAGGAATAATGTTGGAAAACAGAGTCAAGAATTCAAGCTTTATTCTAGTCTTGGACCAAAATGTATTCCTAATTCATCCAGAGGTAAAGATATGTTTATTCATTTTATGCTAAAATAAAACATACATTTATACCAATATCTCCTTGTATTATTTCTAAGATAGATAATTATAATTGGTGTTTACAGTCAGTGAGCTACATGTACTGGGTGCTTCTAAGTCTGGCCAGAGGTGATTCGAAGCAATTTCAGAAAAATCGCAATTAGCTATAAGTAGTGTTCAAGGTCAAAAGGTAACAAAATGTTAACTAGTTATAATTTTAGTAAGTAATGATTTTACTTCAACCTTTCCTGTTCAGATTTAAGAAAACTTGAAAGCAAATAAGTAAAAAGTCCCAGAAACCCAAACCAAGAAAAACCCATTAAAAAAAGACTAATCAACCAACAAACAAAGACAGCAAATGCAAAATTATCTGTCATAGTTTTTGAAAGTTAAAAGCAACATAAAGCCACAAGGAAATGGAAACTACTAGCATCCTGAATTACAGATACATCTCTTACTATATAAACATATTTCATTAATAAACAAACAAACAAAAACCCGCAACAACAAAACAAAACAAAACAACCAAAAATCCATCACATCACTGAGGTGGCAGACCAAAGTATTCAGAAGTTAGAAAGCTTCAAGTTTAACTTTTGTCACTATAACCTCAGCCTCATAACCTCTTTCTTGTAGCTGTGTCCTGTCTCTGCAGTGGGTAGACGCCGGCGTCCGGCTGGCTCAGGTCTGCACAGCGACCAGGATGTTCCCAGTTCGGATGGGCACACAGGTGATCTTTACCTGCTGGTTTGGCTTCTCAGCAGCAGCTGGACGAAGTAGTGTCATGACAGCAGCGGCAGTAAGGAAAAGGCTGGCTCTCAGCTTAGCAGGTTAAAAGATGTTTATTCAGGCCAGGCTGCCAGGGAAGTCCACAGCTGGTCCAAACCTCAGGCCAAAGAGGCCAGAGAGCGAGAGAGCAGAGAGCGTTTGAGTCTCCCTCCTCCACCTTATAAGCAGGGGAGGGGATCAAGGGGGGTTACAACAAGGCAACGAATCAGGGGATTCAGGGGGTAACAAGGTGTGCCCACCCCCAAGCCCTGGACCACTAAAATCCAGAGCTAAAGGAATTCCCCCCAGGCTACCTGTCACCTGAAGCCTTCTCCCTGAGATTTCGCAATCTTGGGAGGGGTCCCAAAGTGACAGACAGGCTGCCCCAGAGCGAGGGGGGGCAGAGGGGATGGTCCCAGTCAGGTGAGGGGTGGGAGGACTGACACAAAACACCTTGTTATACAGAAAACACAAAAGGGAATGGACTGGGGATACAGTGAAATGAACTATAACATAAAACTTCTTATAAAAACCTAATAAAACAGTTTTTGCACCACCACACCTCTTGATTTGAAGATGATTTAAAATTGAATTGGCTGATTACCTTGAAGGTGTCTTTGAATACACAATTTTAATACTGTAATCTCATGCACAAGAATGAATCCTTAGCCATTTTACTTCTGAACACAGATACTTTATAATACCTATTATGTCATATATCTTTCCCTATACTAAATGCAATATCTTTTCTTGTTCGGGAAGGTACTTCAAAACTTTGTATAAGCTTCAAATTGCTGTTGGGTTTTTAATTTAAAAGATGAATCTGAAATTTGAAAATATTTTTTGTTCTGATAAACAAAATAAGAATGCACATTGCACTTTTTCTACCATTCAAGGACTCTTTAGAAGAATAACTAAAACATTTTCAGAGAAAGCACTAACAAGTATAGCTCTTTTAGGCTGATTTTCTGGGACTTTTTACAAAATCCACCTCTGTAGTTTTATTTTCCTGGATGTTTGAGTGGATGTTGATTTGGATTTTTGGAGAAGAAATAACTTTTTGATCTTTTATTTAGCTGGTAAAGTCTCTTAAGAAGCAATCGTTCTAGAGAAGTTATTTGATAACATTTGATCATATTTTTCATCTATATCATGCATTTGATTCCAGGAATAAAATTACCAGGAAAAGTTTAAGAATGCAGGTAACTTTTTGTTATATTGATCTGCGTGTTTCTGAGTATATGCATCCTTAAAGTCTGAAATTTAAATTCTATGAGAAAGCCATTTTGTAAAGTGAAGTTAATTTCACAGAGTATTTTGTTTCCTAGGTGCAGAAGAACTTTTGTGTAACGGTTCTTTTGTTGCTAAGAAAGCCATTAAGCAGCAGCAACTATTTAGGATAAATTTGCTAAGCACTGTCATTTTACCCAGCACCTCCACAAATTCTGCCATATGATTAACTCAACTCTGACATAATTTCTTTAGTCTGCCTACTAAAGGCAATGTGTTACTGAGTCTCAGGGTGCACAGATATCAGTGGCTGATACAGATCCAGACTTCCAGTCTTTACCCCATTAAACTTACGTTGCACATCCTGGCTGCTTTTTGGATGCTCTTCATGTATGTTTCGTCTCTGGGTTTTTTTTCATGTTCTTGTACTTTCCTGTTTATAGCTCTTTCATATTCCCTTCTACTTTTGATTGTTTAAAGGTCAAGTACCAGTGTAGTTTTCGGATATTCATCTGTGTAGATTTTAACGCATAAGAAGTTAGTTTTCATTTCCATTAATCTTACAATACTTTTAAAACATAAAACTAGTATTTAGGTATTTTGCAGAAAATGCAGTCTCTCCAGCTCACTATATTTTTTCTGTGTATTTGTTGGCTAAAGCTTCCTAAAGCTTGTCAAATTGAGGAAATACTGTTTTCTAAAAGAGTGAAAAAATATCATTAGAATTAGGTTTTAAATACAGTCTATAATTATTTAAAGGCTTGATTTTTTGTTGTTGTTGTTGTTACTGTTTTTCTGTTTTTTCTACTTTTTTTCAAAGGTAATTCTGGTTTTACTGGCTTTTTGAGGCCTGATTTCACAAGTTAGAAACACATTGCTTAAATAAACAAACAAACAAATAAATAAATAAATAAATAAACCTGATCAAAATTATGACTAGATGCAAATATCTGATTTAGATAAGGAAGGAAAATAAAATAAGTTATTTATTGGGTTTTTGATTCTTACAAACCTGTTAATTATTTTTGGTGTACTTTATAAGAATAAAATTTATTGGGTTCTACCTAATAATAAGGAAAAAATGCACACTGCAATCATCCAAAATAAAGATGCCAACAAGCACCCAGAAAACACACAACTCAGTTTGGCAAGTAATATTTTTCAGTGCTGTGGGAAATGCTTATGTGCCACTGCCATGTAGAGCAGTCCTTCCTCGTGTGCTCATACAATATTTAGGAGATATAATTTCTGTTTCCTTAGGCATTACTCAGTTTTACGACAACCTGTTGCTGCTACAAACTTTAGAACAGAAACTGAGTGATTATCAACCTTTGTTAAATCCCCACTCACAAGTGTAGAAGCTTGCTATGTTCACCGCTAACTGAGTGTGCACAACAGTTATAGGAACAAATGTTAATGTAATGAGAAGTTAATCAGAAACAAGAATGTGAAGAAATTAAGTCAACACAAGTTGATTACCAAAATACTATCTTCAAATTGAGAAAAATGCAGAAAAAAGGTGAAGGAAATTACTCAGTGAGCATTTTCCATGTTTCTGTTCATTCTGATGAACAGGGTTAAGGTCAGGCCATGTTAAGTACACTGAGTTCTCCACTTGCAATATATGAATTAAAATTTTGAAAGCAAACTGCACAGATCTATTGCTGAAACTAAAGTTCATGTGCAGCCTTCTAGTCACCATTTAATTAATTGTTTGATTCTGTCAGTTTTTAGATTTTGTGTGATAGAAACCCAGGTTTTTAAAAGGAGAGCAGTGCAAGGAACAATGCTAATGAAAAACCCAAAGAAACAAATAAATCCCTCCCTCTGACACTGTATTTTCCCATGAATTATTCAAGGATTGTATTTTAATTGTTGTCTAATTATTTCTCAAACAAAACAGGCAATCAAGCAGCAGTATATAGTAAATTAAGACTGATATTCACACTGAGAAGGAATATAGAATATATTAATAAAATTGTATTGACAACGTATATTTTTATTGAAAATTATTAGTAGAACAATACAACAGATAAGAAAAAAAAGTTTATGAAAGAGTCAACTCACATAAAAATGGCTAATAGAGTAATCTCTTTTAAATAATTTCTCTGACGCAATGGTGAAAGATAAGTCTGGATATCAAAAGAAGGGATAGGGATAAAAAAGAGACATTCTTTGTCAAGATGAGATTAAATATATTGCACAAGAAAGACAAAAGTAGTAATCCTCTATAAGGCTGTAGCACTTAAGCATCGTGTGTTTTGGCCAAAGCAAAACTACAGCATGACAAAACAACTTCTGAGGCCTGTTCCAAGGATTGAAAACTGTGACTTTGTGTAGACAAAGGGTCTGAACCATTTGTCACTACACTATGCTTCAACAGGCTCAGCCATGTAACGTAGACATTCTTGGAGTATTCCATGTGTGCCTGAGCAAGGACATCAGTTCATATATCATTATCGGAAACAGCCTTTTTAATTCACAAACTAGTCAACCAACAAAAAAATAAATAAAAAAATGAAAAAGAAATCTAAAGTTGAACATTGTTATTGATTCTGTCCCAGAATTCATAGACCGTGTCCAACGAAATGCAGGAGCTCCAAACCTAGTTCCAGCTCTGCTCTAGTCATCTGTCCTGGACTCCCTGCATACATAACTGTACAAAGTTCTAAATACTGGAAAAGCTAAGAAGCGTCTGTTCCTAATTTTATTGCCAGATCACAATTATAAAATTATTCTAGAATGTTTCTTTCATTAATCAACTCTGAGTTTTGAAGCTGTTACTTGAAATGTAAAGGGACAATCAATTGTCAAAGTGCCCTTGGTCTATGACTGTCAGGAGTCATTGTCCTTTAAATGACAGAATAGGGTTGGAGTTTTAAAGAGCAAAAGGCTTATAAGGGTTATATTTTGATTGACGAGTTACATTATGACTGTTATTATGGATGAGACCTGGAAAATTATAATAATTAGCCTGTCAGCTCAATTGTTACTCTTCATTAAAAATGAATGTGAGGGAGCAATTAATCTCACATCTTTAGCATCATTACGCTATTCTGTTGCTGTGGTTGTGTGCAGTTCAACATGTCAGTTAATCTTCAGAACAATATTATTTTCTAATTTAAGTCTTCATTTTCCTTATTTTCATGTTGTACTCAAAGAGCAACATTAAAATTTGAACATCCTAGACAAAATAAAATTGTTGAAATGTTACCAGTGTTGAAAATTCCACCTTAAAGTGTAAAATTTGAAATGGAGGTCATTATTATCCCTCAAATCAGGCCTTGCATAGCTTATGACTTCTCTGCAAGGACCAAAAATCCAGAATATTATTGGTAATGTAAAAAGAGACTAGGCTTACACAAGTGAAGGAGCAACTGGGCTACTGTGTGTCTTTCTCTGCCTTCCTTATGTTTAACTTCTTAATTGAGCCAAGTGACAATGGAAGAAGTTTTGCAAATCCAGACAATTTAAACCTCAATTTGAATAGAGAAAGTCTTGTCAGGTTGTGTTGATGAGACACTGGAGCTCATGATCTTGTGTGGATGAAGCAAAGCAGTAAGCAAGAGTAAAGCCCTGATCTTCCTGAGAGCTGTCTTTGGCCTCTTCAAAGACTTGGAGGTATCCCAAGGGACAGGACTCTAGAAGAGAAGGCAGACCAAGAGTACTGGGCAGTAGTCAAACACCCTTTCCTCTGAGCTCAAGACCAGAGTATCCCCATGGTGGAAAAATAGGGCAAAGTGGGCTGAAAATTTCATGGGCAAGCAGGGACATTCTAGGAAATCCCAGCTGTAAGAAAGATATTTATGGAATGTAAAAAGTGGACAGGACATGTGGAAGAACTATAGGAATATAATTACAATATGCAGAGATGTGACAAAGGCCAAGGCACACTTGGAATTTGGTCTGACAAGGACATCAAGGACAACATGAAGGGCTTTTAAACATCAGAACATCAGCAATTAAAGGAATACCAGGGAGAAGAAGGAGCTACTGCTTAATTAGATGGATGTCCTGGTAATGGAAGGCACAGAGATGCTACTAAATAAATATTTAGTACTTCTCTTTGTATCTAGTACACGCTGTCAAAGGCACATTTCAGAAGTATATAACTGAGAAATCACTAACACCAAAATAAATTCCAAACTGGAAGCACCATAAAATTTTAAGTAAATAACTTTTTGAAAATGTCAAAAATAAATGAAGTTCAACTGGCCTTTTAGATATGTTAAACTTTAATATTCATTCAACTCAGAAGTGCTTTCTGATTTTTTTTCAGGAAGAGAAGAAATCAGTTCATCTTTCCTGTCAGCTAAAGAAATATCTGTAAAGAAAATAACAGAAATTGTTTCCAGTGCTCAACAGGAGATGCTTTCCGTTTGGGTAATATCTGAATTATCTGAAGAACTGTTGAAGAGTAGAGGAGATTCTGCTATGACTGTGTACATTAATCTTTTGTTCTTGTGTCTACTTACAAAGTGAACTGATTAAAACAGAGCCAAACTTCCTTGGCAGAACTGTGAAATACTTCAAGTTCATTGTCATCCAGATGAGACACCAGATAGACTTAAATTATCAAATTCAGAACCTTTCAAGACTGTTTCTTTCACATATAGTTACATACATACATGCATCTCTATCTATCTATCTAGATATCTATCTAGATATCTAGATATGTATTTATAGGAAAACTTTTTTCAGATGTCTATGCATTTTTTCCATAACAAATAAACTCATCTATACAGTACAAATGCTAGTATTCTTCACTTCAAAGTTTTCAAATATTGTATCTGTATTAATAGATACAGATGCTCCAAGTTAGATTACTTGACTAAAGAATTCAAAGTTGCCTGTTTGCTGAAAAGGGATGCAAAACAAAATTAATTTTCCAGTTAAGGTCAGGTGGAATGGCATTTATCAGTTAATGTAGATGATTAAATTTAATAAGATATCCCTTTTTTTAGGAACTGTACTCTGGTAGACTGCAAATGGAACATGAGAGCAGTAGATTTTAATCGTCTGATGGGCCTACCTTCTTAGGGCACTTTTGGCTCACTGTGGAATAAGGAATAGATCTCTGAGAGGATTTTCTCTTCGTAAGATCAATGAGACTGAAGAAAATATTAACAATATATGAAGCAAAATTCCCAACACCCTAGGAGATGATAAACTAAGTCAGCCTTGGTGGCCAACACTTCCACCAGTAGTATATTGAAAATGTTGTTTCATGTTCATTTAAAAAAAAGAAGGTAATGACCTTGCAGAGAAAAAAAGTCAAATTTGTTAAACTTGCAACATTTTCAACTTGCTTTTCAGCTGTGAATTAGTGGAATCACACCACAGTATTTGAAGATACAGGACAGGTACATATCAGTGCCAAAGGAGATGTGGTGACATGATAAAGCAGATAATGTCAGGTACCACAGAAAAGTTATTTCCTTTCTGCATATATAGGGCCTGAGAGTCAATAAAGTAACACATCATTCATAATGTCTAGGTCATGACTGCTGAATCTAAAACTAACAAAGATAATTTGTGCTCTTGATATAATTGCCAGAGCCTGAAAAAATATTTACACAGACAAAGGAAACAAAAATAAACTGAAAATAGTATTCTTGGGGTTTTTTTTTTGTTTGTTTGTTTTGTTTGTTTTGTTTTGTTTTGTGTTTTGTTTTTTGGGTTTTTTTTTTTTTCTTTCTCTAATGATGCAGTCAATAGCTCCATGCAGCTGGGTTTGAAATTACTTTTTATCTGAGTAAAAATCAAATACTTTTCTGGTATCAGATAACTGATTTTGAAAACAAAATAATCAAAATGGAAAGACAAAAATAGAAATGTAAATTGCAAATCTCCACCTCATAGTTTAACGACTGTGCGAGATTATACATTTTGTGCAGCTTATTTAGGATCAAAGTAGTCGGAGGCGGATTTTTCAGAAAGGAATCTCAGCTTATTTTCTTCGACAAGTATTTTTAGCTTGGATAACATACATATTTATTGAATATACATTGTTTGTCTGTGAATCAGGATTAAATTAAATACAGACTTCATAAAATATACTCATTTTGAAGTACATTTTTAATAGTAAGCAAATATTTGCTGTTAAGAATGCAGTTTTAACAAGGAGACAGTAAAGATTATGGTAAACTCTATTTTCTTTATGACACCGGTTTTGCAGTTTTGCTGTTTCCTTCGTTAAGTCATAGCTATATAAAGTCAAACAATTAAAATAATCCTTACTGAGCATGTAAATCCAGTATTCAATTTATTGTTTTGGAAATAATTTGCAAAGCAGATAAAATTTGAATTTAGTTTTTTATTATGTCTTTGTACTTGAAGAATTAGGAGTATTTATATTGTTTCAGGTGGTTCAGACTTTCTCTAACTTGCCTTCCACTGGTGTCCTGCGGCCAGAGGGTATTTTAAGGACATAAACTGTTACCCTTTCCTTCTAAGAGCCAGTAAAGATAAAAATTGTTGATATATTCACATTTTATTCCTACTTTTTTACAGATCTGTTGGAGAAGTTGTGAGCTCTTTATGTGAAGAAATATGTAATTATTTCTTTTGTCTTAATTTGCCTTTCATCCACGTTCTGTCTTTTGAAAGACGTGTGCAAATTGACAATGCATTCCACATGAAAGGCTTGGCAGCCAGTGAAATTGAATTGCATGCATTGTCATGTGAGTATGAAAAATCCAAGCTGAAAATGAAAGTGGTGATATCGTTGATATCTCAACAACAAGTTAACTGAAAGTTAAATCCCTCATAATGCTAAAGTAATGCAGACAGATGAGTATATGAGTTAACAACAGACACCTCTTTGCTCTCACATATATACTTCTCAGCACAGTAAGAAATGCAGTATTGAGGTTAGATGCATATTGGAGCTATATTCTTAAATTCTTACTTCTGTGTAATGCTCACAGCACTACTTCATAATTTAACCATGCTCCTATTTGTTCAACATTTTGTCTCTTTTCTTGCTATACTACTGAGATAAACATGATAGAATTATTCTATGTACTTGCATGTTTGTTAAATCTGAGAAAAAATTAATAAATTTTGGCTTCTCTATAATAATAAGTACCACAATGCCATTTGTGGACAATCAGAGACAGGATTATAGTGTCAGTCTTATTAGAACATCACCACTCAAGCTTTGAAATGCATAGTTATGGGATTTGTCAGTTTACTATCAAATACACAGCCCGAGTCAACAGTGCATGGCAATGGAGATTTTAAAATAAAGCAGGAATTAAGAATACACTTACACCCAATCTATAAACTTGTCTTAAATGCACTGCTTCATTTAAAAGTGAGATTTGGGTTACTCTGGGAGTTTTTCTCTCGATTTAGCAATTCATATGCAGGTTCATATTAATTCTGAGACAGTCTCTTGATACAGAATGATGCTGAAGGTGTCACTGCTGAAGTCAACCTTTTAAAGTAAAATACGATCAGACTTGCTCCTCAGAAAATCTGAAGAACTCTGACTGATTTCTTTTTTATGTGTATACCTTCAGCTGTTTTTGGTTCTGATTTGTTCATTTGGTTGGATTTTTAAAAAATATTACCGTACTAGTTAATCATAACCTGTTTCTGACATCAAAATACTTTTCCAGAGTTTCCTTTTAATGTTTTCTTCAGTCACAAACAAGGTTTTGCACATCCTCTGAAGCAACTGAAGCAGTTGTTCAGAAAAGAGAGAGAAGAGTGGAAATAAACTTGTAAATGCGGAAAACAAACTTTAGACATAATAGGTGAAGGAACATGGGCAGAGCAATAAGAGAAATAAGGGGAACTAAAATGGGAAAAAAGGAAATTAAAGGGACAGAAAGACAAAGAATATTGATTAGGCTGTAAAAACCTCCTTTGCTTCTGCTAAGAAGAAAATTTTATTTATTTATTTATTTATTTATTTATTTAGGCATAAAAAGCCCCAAACTACATAAATGCTGTGCTATTTTAAACAGCTAGTGAAAGACTGTTGAGTTTGACTGTTGAGTCTAGTCCAGTTTCCCTTGTGCACAGGACAGCTTTAGATCATAATAAAATGTATTTACTAGTAAGATGTATTTATAAAGGATATCCATCAAAATTAATCCAAAGAATCTATCTGAGAATCTAATAATACTCTAATAAATGGCTTAGTATTTTATATTTATAGCAATGTATTGTAAAAAGCTCATTAAGTACTTAACAATTTGCTTAAATATTTTTGTTCTCTTCTCTTCAAAAAGGAAACATCCATTTTCATGCAGAAAGAAAACTGCTAAAGGATCTACTTTTGTTATGTAATTAAGACTTGCCTGCACAGCTATGGATAAGGGAGAATAGGAAAAATATTTCAATATTATTAAACTGCTTTTTAAAAATTATTATTTCTTGATAAATGCAGACAGAATTAAACCCAGTTTAGAAAAGTAATATGGGATGTCAGCAATATTTATGCATTTTTGTTCCAGCTTTTACTCCAAAAAAATTTCACAAATGTAAGCTCTTGCCTCCCTCCAATTTAACACCCTTAGGAATCAGAACTGTATATTAGTATGCCAAAGTATTTCTTCCCTCCTCTTATCCCCATTGTAAAAGAAAGCTAAATAGAAAATAACTTAGTGCTCACCCTTTCAGTGCCAAAACATCTGCTTTTGACTGTTGGACTCATATGCCAGTCAGTCACAGTGATCTTTCATGGTTTTCCCTCTCTAAATAAATTAGAAGTATGTAACACCTAGTACAATTATTTCTGGGTTGGTTTGTTTGCTTTAAGTGAAAAGGATATAAAGAAAATTACAAAACACACGTGTATCATTCTATTGCAAATTAAAAGGGTAATTTGTCCCCTGTATAGTTAAAAGAACATTCATAACTTAAATATAACCTGAATACACATCTTAAAAGTCAAAGACATTGGGTGTTATTTAAGCCCTGAGTATGATTCCAGTCCCCTGGGGAGGGGAGGTGGGTTCTCAAGAGGGAAGAGTTGGCATTTGATGGTATCCACCATGGTATGATGGATGGTGGTCACAACACTAAGATCCATTTTATAAAGATATTTCCTTATAGACATAGTTTATGAGTGCTGTAATTCTAGCTGTTGAAAATATACTTGAATCATTAAAAGTCACTTTCACCTTCTGATTTGTCCTGCTAAAATATAATATTTTGTTCTCAACAGTCACATGCTAAGAGGTGTTAAATATTGTAAAAAATTAACTTTTGACACGTTCATTTGCAAGCAATCTGCATCTTTGCAGAAGGATGCTGCCATTAACATCAATTTACATATTCCTTGATTTCTATGAACTTGTCAAGACACTTAAACAAGATTCCTCTTGGCAAAGTGCTAAATATCAAAGACAAAACAAAACCTAATAAATACTAATTTATTGATTCTTTGTGTCATCACTGCATCATGGAAGAGATCTGTCACTTATGAAATGGAGGGACTTCTGTTATTCGAAGACTTTGGGTATTGATGGGCCGCTTTATGAAAATTCGGTACTGGGCTCCTGGTTGCAACTATAATGTAGTGATGCAGATAAGAGAAGTCTGCTGAGCTCTCTGCTTACTTTGACGTAACCCTGTTACAGGGCAAGCACGTATTGATGACTGGAGTTGCCAAAGAGAAGAAGAACTGATGCTGGCACCTGGGAGGGTAGTTATGTGAGCATAGAAAAGTTAGATTTTTAACACTTCTCACTGCAATGTGCCAGAAATCTTGGCTAGTGGGATATAAATAAAGTTTTTCCTTGGTTATGGTCAAGGTGGGATATATTCCTTGTGTTGATAACTAAAGTAGATATAAGTTTCCTTTTAAGGCTGACCCCCTGACTGGGCAATGAGAAATACACTAAACATGTATAAACTTCATCTCTGAGATCTAAACACTATGTGCAGAAAACAATTCAAACAAGAAGATAGGAAGCAGACTCTAAGTTCCCTAAAACTGAGAAACTGCCATTTACTTCTTTTCTTTTTTTTATTTTTCCCTAATATTTTCTACTTTCTTTAAAAACAAAGTCACTTGAGCGCTGGCTGATCCAACTTCTCTGACAATTTGTCGTGTCCAACTTTATGAACTTTTCATGTATGCAGCTCTGTTGTATTTTGAAGATCTTCTTGTTGTGCATTATTTGGGTACTTCATTTTTATACTGGGTTTTGTAATAGTTTCTACTATACCACCCTGTATCACGAGGTTTGTCCCTGCTCCCTCTCCCCGCCCATCTTCCCACACTGGAATGTAATCCATTGTGGAACGCTGTTCCACTCCCACCTTGTCCCTGATTGGGCAGTGGCTTGTCCCTGCCTCTAGCCCCTTCCCCCTGGATAAAAGCAAGGACAGAGCTCTTGGGACAGAGACTGGATTGGGCTCTGGACCCTGCCAGGGCAGTGTTGGGTTTGTTCCCTGGCATTCAGGTGGTTTTAGAGTCTTTTTTGCCCTCTGCAAAGCTCTGAGCCAAACAGATAAAAGAGACAGAGTCTTCTGGTTCTGATCTTTCAAGGTTGTATGCTTCGTTTATTTTTCTTATCTTACAATTTTCTCAGCACCCCACGAGAAATGTTTGCAGCTGCTCAGGCATCTGACAACTCCTTGACTCCTCCCGCCCAGGGCTGTCCTTATCTTTTATACTAATTGCTGCGTATTCTTTATTTACTATTAATTTCCAATGCCTATCACTATTACTAAAAAGGTCATCTCTACTCTGATCTCAGGAACTACTTTGTGCCCATGTCACTGCAGAAATGGAGTGAGGGAAGAAAAAAGAAGGAGACAATGCCCCAAATTCTCCACCTTGCCCCCATTCACTTCAATGCTAGAAATCTAAACTTACTGTTTTCTCACCCTGTGATATACTAAACTACTATTTTTCACACTCTTGTGGCCTGTAAACGTTCTTGCAGTGTAGGAAGTCTTTTCCATGGACTGAGATCAAAGCCAGTGTCTCTCTGAGCTCTGGGCTGGGGTCCCAGACCCCCCTGTCCAGGTCTGTGACCCTCCAGGGCAGCCAAAGGAATGCCTTGGACTCCATCAGGGCAGGACCACAGACTGAATAAAGCCATGATTTCCCCCCGGACCAGGGGTAGACTCTTTCCTTTTGCCATCGATGGATGCCTGCTCTCTGTAAAGGAAAAGGTTTGCAGCCTCTGGGATTTTTAAGACCCTGAGGGAAAAAATCTTTCCAGCTGTGGTTTCTCTCTCAAGCTAGCCGAGGCAAAAACAGAGACGGGGCTCTGCTAGAGAAAGAGACACGTCAAGATCTTATGGTCCTGATTTGAATACAGAATACAGCACTAGCAAGAAAATATCTCTGAGCAACTTGAAAAAGAAAAGAAACAAAGTGAAGGAACCAAATTTAAAAAATAAAGTTATGTTATTTTGGGAATATGCCATAAACATGGTAGGTATGTGCTAGAACCCTCAGGAAGGAAAGAATTCCTTTTTACTGTAAGGGTATAAAAAACTCTCAAAGTATCTGCGTGAAAAATAGTATGCAAAAAAAAATATAGTCTGGAAATATCACAGTACATAATAAAAGACTCACCAAAGCTTATTGGCATAAAACTTATGTATTTGCAATGATTTTCCTTGTAAAGCAAAATTCTGGAACACTTGTGTGCCAATTTATTTTAAATATATATATCAAATGAGTCAAAAAAGCAATTAAAGTGTTGTTACATGGTTTATTATTTGCAGCCTGTCTCCCTGAAACCTGGAACACAGTGCGACCTCCTAGTGAAAGGTATCAAACAATAGAATAGACCTTAACACTTCATGTGAGCCAGGGGGAAACTGAAATACAATGACAGGTCCCTTGAGGCTGCCATTAAGTTAGTTCATATTCACTTTAACAGAGCCTCTTTTAATAAGTGCATCTTTCTTAAAGATGTTAATGATGTTTAGTCTGCGATACCACTCAAGAATAAAGGATTCAATCTCTTTCTCAACATTTCTTACATCAGCTGGCTTCTCGGATGTATGTAATTACTAAATTGCCATTTAGGATTGTATACGAAGATGTCTATTATTTGCTTTTGTTTTGTGGAAATTGCACTCCCATTAGATTTTTGTGTTTCTTCTTTTGCTATCTTGACCATGGAACCTGGCAGCAGAAATAACCCGTCTCTCAGTAATAGTGATCTGCATTCTACTGGAAGTACCAAAACTCCCCAAAAATGTACTGTTTATTTTTTGAAATCTTGGACTGATTTTTCCTGAAACATCCAAACCATTAGATTTTAGTTTACTGGAACTCTGTTAATATTTTTAGATCAGGTAAACTAATAATTTTTATTTTCCTTTGCTGCATGCATGCATTTCTGCGTTGAAAAATGCATTTGATATGTTTTGCCAGCAACTTCATTATCTTCACAGTGTGTTTTTGCACCTAGATACTGGCAATAAGATTAACTTCTGTGCATTTCTGCTTGCTGAAGAGGTCTGTCCCGTGCAGTGATGTTCATCTGTTTTGGAATCAGAAAAATACCTGTATGAAGTACAAAACCAATACAATGTAGTTCAGAGAAATTTCCTATGGAGTAAACAAGTGGTGACTTTCTAAACATCAGTCCATAGTAATGTTAGCAGAGAATCTGCTTACCTACTATCAGGAAAAAAAGAAAAAGGAAAAGAGGGGGAAAAAAAAAAAAAAAAACAAAACAACCAACCAA
>JANEHK010000059.1:2241675-2289884 GCA_025960845.1 Tachycineta bicolor | reverse complement strand
AGAGGGGGAAAAAAAAAAAAAAAAACAAAACAACCAACCAACCAAAAAAAAAAAAACCCCCAAAAAAAACAAAACAAAAAAAAACAAACCCCCCAAAAAACCCCAAAAACCAAAAAACAAACAAACAAAAAACAACAACAACAACAACAACAACAACAACAACAACAACAACAACAACAACAACAACCCAAAAAAAAACACCAAAAAAAAAACCTGGAAAAAAAAATCAGTATAAAAATGTTCAAAAGAAACTGCTTCTTACACAGGATATTAACTAAAATGCAATTAAAAGAATTGAGTTTTGTATTTAAGCAATTAATGGGCTATTTGTCCTTTCTGATATTCATTCACTCATAGCATCAACTCAGCCTATCAACTTGTTTACCTCCATATTTTTTCTTAGCACTTTTCTCCACCTAACCTTCACAAATAAGTATCATTATGTGGGAAAAAAAAAAAGATTGAGAAGAAAATTTAAAATGGAACATTACATTTTACAGAAAAAAAAGGTGGTCAGCATGCCCACCATCCCCCCCTCCCCAGAGTGAAAACTAAGCTGTAAGGGGGGATGAAACAGAGTGGAAATGTACATACACAGTATGGAGATATATAGTGTTAACAGTACAGAAATTACAGGTAGAAGGGTGGTTGCTACTCCTGGGATAAAATCAGTCAGCAAGCCCAACTTCCCACACAAGTACATGATAAGGTGGGATGGAAACAAAGTGGAGTGAAAGCACTGTGTCCAGGCTCTCTTCAAGTCCTGGCAGAAGAGAGAGCTTGGTGGTACCTTGTAGCTGATTAGCTGCATAGGAGCTGTCTAACAAGGCATGTTGAAGATGTTTTTCTGCTGAACCAGCAACTGCGGTGAAGTCACTCTCCTCAGAGGTGATACTGATGCACAACCATTTCAAATTTCCCTGCCCCTGAAGTATGGAATACTCTTAACTGGTTGTCTAAATAAGAAGTTCATTGGGAATAGTAGTGCAGTTAAACACATTAATAAAAAAATCATCTTATTAAAATTTTCCCATATTTTCCAATAACAATTTGAAATTAATTTTATCAGTAACTTCTGGAAAAGTAGGAAGGGCCAAACTGAATCTTACGCCATTGTTATGGTTTAATATTAACACTGTAAGCCAATGCCTCTTGACTAGACAAGGAAGTAAATACAGGAGTATCTCTTTTGGTAATTCTATCCTAAATTTAACAGTACATCTGAGATATTCTTCATAATGTACAGTCTATTGATGTTTAAAGAAGCTGATTTGTTTGTATCATGTACTGCTGAGCAAAATGTAAAAACAATGGTAGATTACTTATTTGCAAAACACTCTTCCAGAACAAAAATTGTTTGAACAATAATACTACATTTTAATGCTACCATGACCAGTATTCACTCTGTTAACAGCGTTTTCATGATTATGTAGTTTTGACTGACCCTGCTACTATATGTAGCATATATGCATTTTTTACTTTTGCTTTCAGTGTTTTAGGCAAAATGCATTCACCAAAGAATATATTTTCCTGAAGACAATATGAATTCACGTCAAAATTAATTTTACAATATTAAATTCAGCTTTGGTTCACAGATCAAGACATAGCTCTGAGGATGAAATTACCGTTTTAAAGTATTTTGGAAAAACATACATGTATCTTTTTTCAGTTATATGTTTAGTATAATAATTTAGATGCTCATAGTTTCATACTAAATGTCTTCATTTTTCATTGGTATTGTCTCAACTATTGGAAGTCTTTGTGGCATGACTCATTGCATGCTTCTATAAAACTAAAATTCCTATAATAAATGTTAAAATTTATGATTTTATTTATAACAACTAAAAATCTCTGATAGTTCAAAAATTTACTGTCTTCTGAACACAGCTTCTTAATGATATCATGTATTATCTTTTACAGCCTGGGAAATGGAAACAGAAATAAAGGGAGTGGTTTACAAAGGTGTATTTTTTAAAATTTTGCAAAAATTCTTATTCAAGAAAAAGCAAATTAAAGAGAGCAGGATACAGCTCTTCACATTAGTGACTTAGTCAAAATAAGTGTCTTCAAGTGATTAAATCTTGTATTATTTATTTTTCTGGGTTTAACTTAATTTACAGCTTTGAAAACCACATTATTACCCATTTAATTTTAATACCAAATATTCCATTACATAACATATCTTAACAAAAAACCTTAAAAAAATCTGAAAATTTATTATGCATGTTTTTAAAATTTAGTCTCCTCTTGACTGGTGTTAATTTCCGTATACAAAAGATCTAAGTAAAAATTAACAGATACTTACAGTTAGCAAATTAATATCAGTTTTTAATGCACAGTAATGGAATGAAATTATAGCAATTCAAAGTATTTGAACTGTTATTGCATTCTTCTTACAGAGATTGGTGTCCTGTCACAATATACCCCACCATAGTAACGGCTATGTCAATTGCCTTTAAAAAACAAATTTGTGAATCACTAAATACACTGAAGAAGCAGAATAAATTGAACAATTAAAACACCATAGTTCTTCTGCATCCCAGTCAAATGCCTCATTTCAGCAGCTACACAAAACTGTGACTTCCACCCTAGTCAATAATAATCATACCTGGAAATAAGCCAAGTGAAGAAAATTACTAAGAGACTAAATTTGAATTTAGTCTAGATAAAGGCACACAGGCAACAAAAACTTAAGTTTTTGACTTGTGATGAACGTTGTCATAGTGATGAATGCAGAAAACATTACATAGCTTTTTATGGATAAAATTTGTGTTTAGCATCCCCACCATTAATAGAGATTACAAAAGTGTCAAATATACCATCATACTTTAAAAAAACAAACAAGCAAACAAACAAGAAAATATCCCCAAGCCCCAATCCTATCTCACCTTTCAAGGTCTTTTCACAGGTTTTATACAAATGACAAAAGAGATAGAGTCAGACAACTGCTGCAACAGATCGGAAATTCACAAATGTTCCCAGCATTTTTTAAACTAATTTTAACTGTGAGCTACATGATTTATTTCAGAGAAACAGGATTAGTAAAAATCTTTTTGTTGGCAGATGTTAAAGAAACCTCCATAAACCCATTTGTCACTCCTATGTGGTAACTGTAAATTATCTGCAGTAGGAAAACAGCCTATGGAGTAATGGATCAACATGATACAGAAATATGTTTGTCCAAGTAATATATCTGCATCAATGTTCTTCTGACAATGAGAACACTGAATACAGAGAATAAAATCAACTTAGACACCTGGCCTGTGATTTCTGTAGCATATGACTCTGATACCATTCCACAACAGAAATCTGTTAAACAAAGGCATTTCAAGGCAAACCAACAGTGGAAATGCCTAGTTTCTTCATCACGCTTACTTTTATCCTGTGTAAAATTTCTCTGCCTCTGGTGAAGCACAGAGACACCTGGGCAAGTTACAAAAAAGGCAGCTCAGGACCTGGAGACACTCTAGCTAAAACAGCATTGTCTGTCCAATGCTAGATGGATTTCTCCTAAGCCTTTGGCAACCAGAAAACAATCCCAGCTGACACATTTTGATCTTTAGCATGGACATATAGAAATGAGAGATCATAGTATGCTGGGATATGCTGTGTCCTTCTCCACAGTCTCTTTGATAGCAGCATTGTCAGCAAGAGGAGGCAGCAATGTGTGGCTGCACTGTGGTCAGCAAGGGAGTTCCACCTCAACACCAGAAATGAAGAAGAACCCTGCAGCCTCTGGATGAAATGCAGTGGTACAGACAGTGAAGAGCCATGCGTTATAGCCAAAAGCAATGCAAGAATACTTACAAAGATGGGAAAATACTTGGCTACTTTTCATCTGAGCAACTTGCTTTATTGAATTCTGTCTTGGTTTGAAAAAAAAGACAGGTGTCTGCTAAGGAGAGGCAGGCCTCTCTAGGAAATGAGGAATTCAAATCCTTCCCTCCGTATTATTATAATTTGGAAGATTAAAAAAAAACAAAAAAAAAACTTTTCGATCAGAGCCATGGGGAAGGAATAACAGTCCTTTACTAGTAAATATAACAGGACAAACAAACAACAGCACTTATAAAAACAGTAAAACAGAACTAAGAACCCTGAGGGCAAACGCGGGAAGCTCTGGAGCTCCGGCGCTGACGGCTGGAAGCTGGAAGCGGTGGATTGTCCTCGGCAGGCAGGGGGTGTCCTGGCAGGCAAGGTGGGCAGTGCTGGAGAAAACCCGCAGCGGCTGGTCTCGGGCTGACCTAGAATCCAGCAGGGCAACGAAGAAACTCCGAATTCCTGGGCGCTCCAACGGATGATAGAATTCCCAGGACCAGGCTCCTCCGTTAGCTGTGGACTTCAGGCAGCTCGCAGTCGCTGACCGTGCTCTCCGGGAGAACCCAGAGCAAATGAAAGTCCTTCCCCCTCTGCCCCCCAGGAGCCTCCTCTCTCTCTCTCTCTCTCCCAAAACTCAGCGATCAACCTCCTTTGTCTCCTTAAGCACCCTTAACTATCAGTACTTAAAACTAACTCATGGGGGGGGGGAAATTCTAAAACTTAACCCTCAACAAAATTGAATATATTTTCACATTTAAAATTCCATGTCTATAAAACCTGCTTTTCAAATTTGCCATTGGAACAATTAATTTTCTAAAAATGGTGAGTGTTTCCTTTTGTTGCATTTCTATGTAATGTTTCCTTTGTCAATCTTTCTGTAAGGAGGTACATTATGTACCTTGCCAATCATTCTGTAAGTTAGGGTACTTTTAATCACAGCTCTGAAGTACACTAACTATAAGAGCAGGCATAAATATTTCAGACTTCTTTACTTTTGGCATTTCAGAGAAAAGACTAAGACTTCTCACTCCATCCAACTAACCCTGAGAGATGAGATGCATTTTAGGAGCCCGGAAACCATCGAATGACTGCTTTTCTCTGCAGCTTCTTCACACAAGAAAGGCTTTGCTTTTGAATTGGATTTAATGAGAGGAATTGATAGTTTTAATCTTAAAATTAATTATTTTAATATAATTTATTTACAAAAAAAATCCAAAATATTAAAAGTGTGTTGAATTTTCCAAGTTCTTTGCTATATTAAAATAGACATTCAAGTGTGGTTGCATCTCTAAAAATTTCAGTTGGATTTCTCTTGTGATAACTTGGCCAGATTTTTTTTTTCCTAGAACTGTTGATATCATAATATTTTACTGTTAAATATGTAAATGAAAAAATCTATCTGAACATTTCTGTCTTTAAATATATAAACCAAGTACTAATATGTGTATTTTATACTTTCCAAACTTTCCCTCTAAAAAGTAAACTAAAAATTTGGTGTGGATATGGTTCACATAGTAGTAACTTAACTGAGGTGCATTTACATAAATAATTTAATTATTATAAATTTATTTAAATGTAGTGCCCCTACCCTGTATCCTTTAGTTTACAAATGCACATTAGAAATGTTATCTGTAGTATATTTTAAAATAAAGGGCATTTTAAGTGCCATTTCCTGTGAATGTTATTAATTAGGAAATAAATGAAGACAGAATTTCATATCCAAAAGCATTATATTCAGTTTTATAGGTACTTGGAAAAAATATTGGAAATGGTGAGAGAGGAAGGAGGAGTGATGATATTATTTTGTGAAACTTTGTGCAACTTTAAATAGTGTAGTCTCTCAGAATTCATGTCTAGCCATATTTTCAGATTGCAGTATCAGATTTAAATTTCAGAACTTTTGGTTATTACTGGACAATACTGGAAGGTATTTATTCTTATTTCCTGACAAATAATGAGACTGGATTTTTGTATGGCATATGGCATTTCATAACTTCTAAGATATGAAGCATTTTTAATTTTCAACTAGTTACAAACAGACCCTTTCAGTTACAATTTGACATCATATTGTTATGCTGTGGAAATTCTTAATTATTATATTCGTCCATGTCCACCTCATTGCAGGAAGGGTGAATCGGACAGTTTAAATATGCTGTTTTCCCTGTCTACGTTTCCCATTTTTTCTCTTTCTTCGTCAGTGAGTAAGGGAGAATTGTAAGTGATCACAGAGTTAATAGTTAACTAGTTGGATCATGCATTGCAAAATTTCAGTGAAAATAAGTGCTTTTGTCACAGAAAAAAATAATTTCCCTTTCTATGCTTGGCCACATATACTAAGTTTTCCTTCTGTCCATTTCAGCAATAAAAATGAAACAAAGCATAGGATTCTTCACTAAGGAGATGATTTTAAAAGCTGAGAGGCAAGTTCTTGATCATTACATAAACAGAAGAAAGACTAAATTAAATGCTGTTCTGTGATATTACTTCTTCTCTTGTGTCTGTGTCCTTCCATGCCTGGCAGGCGCTGGCCCCTGGCTGGCTCAGATCTGCACAGCAGCCAAAGCATTTTCGGTTGGGGTTGCAAGCTGGCAACCTTTTTCTGTGGGACTCGGCTCCTCACCGGCGACTGGCCTTAATTGCGTCGTGACTGCGGCGGTGAACAAAATGTCGACTCTCTGCTAGGCAGGTTTAATGATGGTTTATTAAAGTCAGAGTGGCGGGAGCTCCGCCACTCTTCCCACTGCCTAGAGAGAGCCCCTTTGAATTTCCCTCCCCGAACTTATAAACGGGGGAGGATTCAGGGGTGGTAACAACAGGTCAGCAAATCAGGGAATTCGGGGGGATAACAGGGGGTGTCCACTTGTAAACATCGGACCACTCACAAGGGGGGAAAAGGGTATTTCCCAGGCACCACTCGACACATCTCCTGGGAAATTCCCAAATCCTGGGAAGGGTCCCGAAGTGACAGACAGGACACCCCAGAGCAGGGGGGAGAGGGGATCGACAAGGATAGGTGGGGGGTGGGATGATTGACATGAAACAACTTGATATACAGCAAACTCAGAGGGGAGGAACCGTTACAGAAACTGAGGGCACAGTGGAATGAACCATAACATAAATCTTCTTATAAAAATTACAAAATTACTTAAGAACTTGACAAAACAATTCTTGCACCACCACATTCTCTGGCACTGAGAGTGCGGTTCTTTTCTCTCTGATTAAAGTGATACAAGGAACAAAAAGACATTCATCCTGAATGTGCTGAAATCAAGGGTCTTTGACTTAGTTTTGGTACAGTTGAGAGATAAATTTTCTCATTAGGTGGAAAAATACAGCAAAAATATTCTGCAGAAACTAAAGGTGAATGCAAGACACTATGACTCTAGAAAGGGAAAAAAAAAAAAAAAAGAAAAGAAACAAACAAGCTTTCCTTGTATATATCATAATTTATTTGGCATACAACTACCTACACTAACTGTTAACTACAAACACTAACTACATACACTGTGTCACAGTGTATAAAAATGGACAAGAGGAGAAAGGTGCCAAAACAGAGGTCATAGGCTCTTGATTTGAGACATTGGTTCAGTTTTAAATTCTAGAATCATTAGCTAGTAAAAGTCAGTAATGCCTTCCTTGAAATCACACCCTGTATTCCTGAAAATGAACAATCCAGTCTTCTTATTCAGAACATCTTATTCATTTTGGAGGTTTCTTTGGTTTTGTTTCTTGAACAATAATGTTATGGGGAAAACAAATAGCTTTATATATTGCTTCTAATTCAGTAGGTTACTGCTTCTGTTAATCAGCAGAGTGGAGTAAAGTAGAAATCAGAGCAAAAAGGTATGAAATCACTGCTATCGCTTTCTTCTGACTTGCCTCACTAGAAAGGACATGATATCTGCACTAACTCTTGGGAAATAACAGTAATTCATAATAATGCCAAGATGTGGGTTATTTTGGAAAAGAGTGGTGAAAGTTTTAAAGAACACTAGACCAGTTACATTGGTTAGGCTCTTGGTTAGTAGCTCAGCATATTTGTCTCTAACAATGTTCAAGAGCAGGTGCCTACAAAGAGTAGCAAAAAGAAATTTGACCTTTCTCCTAACCCCTGATGATGGTGTGATGGGAACTTCCTGGTTCTGGGGTGACTTCCATGTGATCCATTATTCCATGTAGGATTTCTCTGACGTAATAAATTTTCTAGCATTTTTATTATGAATACTGGTGTTTGTCAAATGAATTTAATCTTCCATTTCAAAGTCTGTTCTAGTTTTAAGAAATTTAACTGACAGTCTACTACAGTATACACTCAGAGTTCAGGTGTTACCATGTCATTAAACTTAGTCTCATAATGGAATCACATTACATTTAAAGCCAAATTAAAATAATACACCATAAACAGGACTAGTTGGAATCAGACAGAACAAATAATTTCCTAAATAAGAGAGAAGGCCAAAAATAGTGTGTAATGGTTTCAATTGAATGTAACCGGGTGGAAACACCAATTAATGTAGTGGTTTTACGTTCGCCAAATTCCGGTTGCTAAATTTAGTGTTTATTCTTTTTTCTGTGGTAAAGAAATTAGGAGAAAAAGCAAAGCAGGCTCAAGCTTAAAAATAAACAAAATAGTTTTATTAAGACACACTAAAAGAATGAATTAAAAAAAAAAAAAAAAAAAAAAAAAAAAAAAAAAAAAGCAAGTTGGGAAAAAGAAAACCCAAACCAACACAGAATGAAACTTCAAAACACCCTTCCCTCCCTCTACAAACTATTAACTTTCTTATAAAACAACATAGGAAGACAAAACTTGTGATTTTCAGTCAGTTTCACTATTTAAATATAATAATTCATTACTCTAGGAGAAGAATCTCTCTAGAGTTTCATGGAGACATTTGCTACAAGACAAAATAGTCCAGTGGCTCCCAATGTCACACATCTGCAACTGCCCAGAGTTTTTGCAGACTGTGATGTTCTATCAGCAGCCTTTTTCTTTGACCACTTATAGGCATCTCAGTGTATTTGGGGTACTGTTTACAAATACTTCTTCTAGTCTAAAATTATCTTCATCTCAAAGGCCGAGACCTTTGAGTCTAGGAGTGGGGACTTTAAAGTTCTCAATTAAATCTCAATCACATCAGTCCTCAATTTTAATTAGAATTAGCATTCTCCCCAACAACACTAAGATGCTACAAAGAACAGTCCATTTCTCCGTAGTTTACCCAGAGAAGTCTGGTTAAAAATGTCACTTCTTCAATTGTGTTCCAGTAATATTATCAGTTCTTTCAGTTCTAATCCACTGACTTCATGCAGTGTCTGTTCTACATAACCTATGTTTTCTTTCTTCTCTCCCTCAAGGAAGGGTTGTGCTGCAGGAGCTCCATGTTGCTAGGAAAAGGTTAAATCTGCCCAGGCCTGCAGTGGCCATGTGCTCTCTGCCCCAGGCTGCAGGGCTGTAGAGATGTAAAGCTGTGCCAACAGGGGAAGCCAGTGGAGGTGTTCTCTTCCACCCCTCAATCTCATCCAGGGCAGCCCGGCTTGGGGCTACCACAAAGCAGTAAGCATGTGGCATTGCTGAGCCACTCTCCTCTCTCCTGCTTGCAGCCAGGAGAAAGAGGCTGGATCCCGGCCCCTGCCCACTCTTCATGTGGGCAGCAGCCCCCAGAGGCATTGCTGAGCTCAGCCCCACCACCCAGATGGCAGCAGGGCCTGACCTGGGCCCCCCCGGCCACCCACAGTATTACCTCATGGCCATCTCAGCAAAAAGAGATCGATCTGTCGAAGATGAGGGTTTTAACTGTGTCCTTTCCTAAGTCGCAATTGGCATCTTCATTGGTTAAATTACCTGCCAATGGTTTGGCTAGCTTTCTGATAGGTCCCTGTCCTCCCCCAACAAAGCAACTCTAAGGTCCTGGTAGGGAAAACATTCTCCATTTCTCTATAACTAAAAACAAAACCGTGCCAACCAATGGTGTAGTGCTTTGGTTTTTAACCTTTCACACATCAATCATAAAGGAACCAGACAAAACACACAGCCCAAACTTTCATTCGGAGTTTGAAAGTGCATTTCCTCTAGCCTTTGACCAATGCAGAAATACTTCCCACAGTAAGAATGTCACTGGGTGGGATTTGGAATGATGTTCTTAACTTGCAGATATGAGCATGCCTTCCTGGGCTGCAGAAGTAATTCTGCCACATGTGTGAGTTTATTGCATTGTTACTAACACTTGTAGGATTACATCAGTGAAATGTTGAAGCCTGCATTGCCCTCCATCCTACAGTATGGTACATGAAGTCAATATGCTTACCCCAGTGGAATGTTATTTCTCTCAAAATCATACAGAAGAGTTCTTGGAAACCCTTGGAAACCAAATATTCACTAAACTGTGCTCTGCAGTAGAAGAATTCTTGGGGGTTTTTTTCTTACAGGTGGGAGAATAAGTCTACATATAGATCATCTTTCTCAGATTCCCATGCAAGTGAGTGATGGTTTCACAAATTGGATTTCCAGAGACTTCTTTACTTCAACAAATTTCTGTAGAAATTAATGCTACTCTGCACAGATTATTTGAAACTTAATCTGAGGCTGTTGTCCAGTCTGACATCTCCTTAACTGATATATACAAAAAGTTCTAGTAATTTGGAAATGAAGCTCAGACTCCAGCAGGAAGATGAGTAAAAATCTAACTTTATCTCCTCCTTCCTGAGATGCAACAAATCACAAGCTTTGATATCAAGAAAAAGACAATGATTTTGAAACTTCCTGCATTACCATTATTTAAAATTGTGACCCATTCCCACCAAATTTCTCTGAATTTTCTACCAAAAGTTGGTACAGAGCAGAAGCTCTTTCTATGCTGATGGAGAGATATTTAACTCTTCACAGCTACTGAGTCATAGACCTTCTTCCACAATCTTAAAGCAATGTTAATGTTCAGAAAAAGGTATAAATGCAACTTCCTTATGACAAGATGGTAATAAACAGTGGTCTAAAGATATTTGATTCTAGACATTGTAAGAAATATTATAAATAAACCATGGAGAGTGGAAAAAGCAGATAGAAATGAAGTGAGTAATTAGCCACTGATGGGAGAAAATGAAGATGGGTGGAATTAGTGGAGAAGGGACAATGATATGAGTACACTCAAAGTGTGTCTCGCCTAAAAGATACAACATCTAGTGACTGAAGACAGTAATAGATCAGAAGAAAAAAAATGTTAGAGTAGCACAGTGAGAAATTGGAACACAGAAACATTTTTCATCACGGTTCAGATAACATCTCTCAGAGCAGTGGTTCCCTACTGCAGTGTCAGGAAGATGGCAGATGGCAAAGCTCTAACTGCACCAGAAGGCTTTAAGAAATAATGGGGAGAAAGAGAAATAAGTTATAAATATTTGGGGACAATCCAAGATTGAGGCTAATGAATTTAAGACTGGGATAAGAGAGGCCTTCAACTCTTGTGGAGAAGAAATTAAGAATACAATAGGGAGGGGGAAATATTTTAAGCTACAAGAGGCCCTTGATGGAAGTAGTAATGTGGCTGAGTTCATAAAGCAGACTGGCAACTGTGCAGTTAGCATGTTTTAAAAAAATAATCCATGCAAATGGAGGAGGGTGTTGGGCTCTGAAGACTAACGAATCAGTCCCAGTTGAAAGGAAACCTCAGGTCAGTGTGTGACACCCGAAACACAGACCCATTTTCTTCACTGGATCTTTTGCTTCTGCAAGTAGTGCCTTATGCTAGATGAAGTTCTGTACAGGTTATTTGTGGCAACATTAGAAGAGGGATAGAAGAAATCAGGATTGGGGAAACATCACTACACCCTATACCGTCCCACAGAATATTCCTAAAAGTAGTGCCAAAACCTTATTCACCCATCCTCACTGTACATCACTGATTTTCAGGTGCATTTCATAATCCCTTAGGTAAAGTTTCCAAATGATGAAATGGCTGATGATGTTTTCTGAGGTGTTTCCTTACCCCCTTTCTCCACCTGATTTTAATGAACCACAACCATCTAACTTTTCAGCCTGAATTCCTTCCTCATGTGTTTTAGCCACTTGGGACTGCAGCCCCAAACTACCTGGAGAACAATATCTGATTCTGAGATACTCCAATTAGAAAACTGAATCCCATGACCACTCAACACTGTATCTCAGACTGTGAAATTTCCTTTTACTACCTCTTCACATGTTTATTTCAACCTGTGTCAATGTGTCTACATATATTTATTATTAGCTTAATAAAAACAAGTTTAGTTATGAAGTGTGAGCTGTTACAAAGAATCAGCAGAGCAAAGTTCTGGCTAACTTAAACCTTGTGATGACACAACATGTAATGAAAATAGTGTGAAGAATATTTGCTAAAAACACTATGACTTGGGGGACTGCTTTATGGATGCTTGTTTTCTCTGAGCTATTCTGTCCAACTGGCTGTATGCTTTCTCTGCACAAATACTGATGGAGTGTTCACCTTTTCAGCAGTCTAAAGACCGGCAGTTCTGGCAGATGTACTCAGTAATGTTCAGTCACTACCAATGGTTGTGATAGCAGCAGAGACACCATAGAAAGGACCTTATGACAGACTACACAGCCACAAAATCTCAGAATTATTTTGCAAATTATTTCATCACAGACTGGCAGGGCTATTATCAGAGGCAGTTAATTCGAAGTTAGATGAAGTAGGTTTCCACAAGTCATAGAGATTTTCTAGACTGCAGGAAAAAGTATTTTGGATGGGTACCAAATCTGGCTTGGAAGAGCTTTTGAAAAATTCTTCATTTTTTAGCGGAACGTTTAGAGCCACCATAATAACTGCCGCAAGGGAAAGGACAATGTGCCTGGGGAGCTGGACAATGTGGAAGTAAGATTTTAATCAGGCAGGCAGTGTGAAAAAAATCTTTATTTCTGGTTCTGCTCTTGCTAACAAAGACCATTAGCATACGCTGGCAACTTCTTCTAGCTAGGAATTAACCCTTTTGATAGTTGTTCTTCTTCCTTCACTTTTGTCTCAGTGTTTGATTACCAATGAAAGAGGAAAAAGAAAAAAAAACCTCAGAAACTACAAGGAGGTTTAACCAAGAGCTCCACTACAGCTTCTTGGGTAGTTTTAACCTTTATTATTATTATTATTATTTATTATTATTATTTAATTTATTTGTATTAGGAAAATTTAAAGGGAAGTGAATGAACTGACTGACTTGTGAAAGAGGCAGGATGAGATGGAGGAAGAATGGAAATGGTTGCTTCATAACCCATTCCTTTAGAAAGAAGCTAGATCAGGTTTAAAAGCATAACAAGACAAGGCTGTTTAAAACAACAATTTAACATTAAATAATGGAAATTTATTGAAATATTTCTTGGACACAATGGGTAAGGTTTCTAAATATTACAAATATTTCACACAAATAATTTTCCATAGTGGCCTTTTTCAACAAAACTTAGCTACTTTTTTTTTTTTTTTTTAATGGATTTGTATTTCCTGTGGTAAATATTTTTGTCTGGGACATTCTTCCCATTTTCTGGCTATTATCTTAATTTGTCTTCAAAAATAACAAAAAAAAATCCATATATTTTGTTATTTTTCTTGCATTTCTGGTTTGCTAAATCCCATGTTAAAGGAAAGGGAGACATCTGATTTGATTATGCCAGGAACACAACTCTTCTGTGAGATTTTCTCAAAGGAGATCTTTATATGCTACTTCAGTTCTGTATCTTCAAGTGCTTTGTGACCGGACAGCTTCAAACTCTGATATTTGCAATTAATTCTTATATAGAAATTAATATAAATTAATTTTCATATTAATATGGCAACTAGAAGCTCTGTAGAAAATCAAGACATGTTATGAATTCCATCCCTAACATTTTTATGTCCATTTTTTACTTATAAAATATGGTGGAGAATATTAGACTTAATTTGCCATAATGGGATACATTAAATAGTTGTTGCCTTTAATTATACCACTGGTTTTGAAGATAAAATCTCTTTTCAAAAATTAGTCACAATCATAGACAAAATCATTATAGAGTCACAAAAGCTGGTAAAGAAATTCAAATAAATACACGGCCTGAAATTCAGTTTTTATTGGGCTATGTAAAACTTGACTAAATTGTAATCATTAATGCCTTCATTTTGTGGTAGGTGTCCAGTTTGGCTTTTATGCTACCTATGGTTATTAAAAAACAAAAACAAAAACAAAAACAAAAACAAACAACCAAACAAAAAAATTTATTAGAGTAGTATATTAAATATTTGAGAGTTAAGTACACCTAGCACCAATACGCTTCAAGAAATAGGGGACTTGTATGCCATTTAATAAAACTAGGAATTTCCTTGCATGCAGTATAGCCTTTGAGTTTTAGTGTTTGCAAGTAGCCTTTTCACTTCTGCAGATTTTGAATATTTATTTTTCTGACAATGTCCAAAATCAGGTCTATTCTTTTACCAAAGAAGCTGAGAACTTCTTAAGCCTTAACTTTCCAAATGTTTTTCTAGCTTTTTATTCCACTTTTCTAAATAAAATAATGATGAAACCTAGAGAAAGAATTAGTATGTTAACAAAAATGAATACAATTCTGATTTTCTCTTGAAAAACATATATTTTAAAATGCATTATCAAGATCAAACATTTTAAGTATAATCAATGACTTTACTCTCATTTGCAGTGAATCTAAGAAACAGGTGCAAAACCTTTGATGAATAATGGAAATGCACCCCAGAGTCTCCTACGTACTTTGTGTCAGGTCACGGAAGTTCAATTTGTTGTGCTGTTCATTTACAGGAGTGAATCAGAAGTAAAGGTAGTATTCAAAAATGTGTTATTATGTAATTGTCATATTTTAATGGCTTGTCAGCATAAAAATATGTTGTGATAAGTAACTTTAATACAAGAAATGCTTTGGAAAACAGCAAAGACGGAAAGATTATCACGAAAATCCACATCATTCTTAAACATGACTCTAAATATACTTCCAGTAGTTTACTACTTTTCTAAGAGAATCTTGAGGTTTTAGAGGAGCTGTTCATTGGATGGTTGTTCATGTTTCTTTGCTGTATGCTACAGCAAAATTTTTGAGTTATTAAAAATGGTTTATCAGTTTGGTAGTTATCCCACATTTATGGAAACTTACATATGTATACTACATATCAAAAATGGATGTGCTTTTAGCTGTGTTTTTAGTTTTGCTTGTAGCTGTGGGGACTGACGACATGCCTAGCATCAAAGGTATTAACTGCTTGCAAATATATGTATATTAGATTTCAATAAACGGCAAGGCAAGCCTCGTAGTTATTAATTTCTGTATATTTATTTTTATTTAGTTAATGGGAGGAGCAGACAAAAAACATCAAGAAACATCAGAGATTTATCAACATTATTGCAACGGGTGATGCCAGGCTGCCTGCATTGCTAATAAACACAGGATTCTGATGTGGTGAACTACGAATTCTGAATATGAGTTTATAACTACAATGACATTGATTAAAAAGAAGTATTAGAAGAAAATTATTATGAGGAAGCGATAAGGATCTGTGTGGCATTTTTAGGGTGTCAGCTAGCTAGTACAAAAGCTGATCTTAATCAATGGGTTCCAGGACTTGATGTTTCAACCCAATTCTCTATACCTCTCTTATGGAAAAAAAATTAAATAATTATGATTATGTGGGGTTTTTAATATAAATAAATTTTTCCAGTACTGTGTTTATAGAAATAATTTCACTGAGACAAACAGCAATGTCTAACAAGAATTAAATAATTTGTCATTAAATATTTATGGGTAACAAGACCTCTTAATCACATAATGAACATTATTTTTTCCTTTTGGACATTTTAAAACATCAGAATGCTTATTTTTTTTATTTTTCTAACTTTTTTTTATTTTATTTTTCAGAAGATAATTATCACAAGTTCTTGACTTCAATGCTAACCAGTTCATTCAAAGGGTAGAATATAATTTACTAAAAGGCCAGTTTTCTACTCTACTTTCAGCATGCTTGCTGAAAAGCGTGAATGTGTTCACGATGTGCACTGCTCTTTGTAAGTCAGCAGCTTTTAATCAGGAAGTAAGTATAACTGTTTTCACTATAAACAGTGATTCAACCAAAGCTCTCCTATAACTCATTGTTTCATTTCTTAAATTGCTACAAAAAGAAAAATTAACCTTTATAAAGGCCTCTATTTTAAACACTCCTGAAGCTGCCACAGCAAACAAAACAATATTTTCATGCTGTCTTGAACCAGAAGTCATATCGGTTGAAGTGCTGTCTGCATGTGAGTGTTTGGGACCCTGCCAATACATGCAGATTTTCTCCTAATACCCTGGGAAAAATACTGGTGAACAATCAGACATGCACCTGTTGAGATCATGTGATAATTCTTGTCGGTTTCAAACAGTGGTTTCTTGTCCTTCTTTTTTGTTGGGAAAAAGCAGAGAGTGAAGCAGTTAACACCCTAGGACGAAGCATGTTTTACAAACAGAAATTACTCAGGATAATGGACACCTTAACTTAGAGGAGATCTCTAGGACAAGAGTTAAACCTGCTTTAGGAGAGAGGCACTAATGTTGGTGGTCCTGTTTCTAGACAAAGGATGTGCATGAGAAAAATGTCTTGATTTGACTGTCCCAGTGTCCTGCCACAACCTGATTTGGTAAGATAGAAACCAACAATGGCATTTGACTGTCCCAGTGTCCTGCCACAACCTGATTTGTTAAGATAGAAACCAACAATGGCATTTGTTCACCAGACTCTTTACAACTACAGAGGTGAAAAAGCTTTAGTAGTTAAGAACCTGCACATCATGCAGAGGCACAAGGTCTAGAGTGCTAATCATCCAGCACGATGCTCCTCTGATTTCCCCCCCAAATATCTGGATTTGTGTTCCAGCAGCTGCGGCTTGTCTCTCACATGGAGTTCCCTGGCTTGGTTTTTGCTCCAGGTAGCTCCAGGTAGCTCGAGACAAGCCACAGACAGAAGGAGCCTCCTCAGGGTCCCAAAAACCTGGGAGGCAGCTGAGAACCTTTCCCTTAGCATCCCAGAGGCAGCAGAGGAAGGTCTGCACTTGATCTGGGGAGTGAACCCAAAGTTTTATTCAGTCTTTCTTCTGTGGTCCTGCCCCAGAGCCCTGGCTAGGTCAGGAGCCCCGAATCAAGAGCCGCGAATCAAGAAGACTAACCACTGTGGCTTTGGCTTATATCCAGGGTAGGGGCTCTGGGAGAGGACAAGACACTACCCAATCAGGGATAAAGCGGGAGTGGAACAGGGTTAGATTACATTCAAGGAAGGGGACGAGCCAGTACCCAATCAGGGATAATGTGAGAGAGGAACAGGGTTGGATTACATTCAAGGAAGGGGCCAAGCCAGTACCCAATCAGGGATAAAGTGGGAGGGGAACAGGGTTGGATTACATTCAAGGAAGGGGACGAGCCAGTACCCAATCAGGGATAATGTGAGAGAGGAACAGGGTTGGATTACGTTCAAGGAAGGGGCCAAGCCAGTACCCAATCAGGGATAAGGTGGGAGTGGAACAGGCTTGGATTACATTCAAGGAAGGGGACTGGGAGGAATGTAGGGGAACGGGCTGAGGGAAGGGCAGGGACAAACTTCAGGATATTACATTTTCCAGGGGAACAGGGGGGTACTGAACAAACCATTATAAAACCCAATATAAAAATGAAATACAATATGAAACCAAATAACACACAGCAACAAGTGGCTGGGTACCCCCAACAGCACTGAGTGTGTTTTGACTGTACTTATAATAAGAAACAATAATATAGTACAAAAAACCCCATAACAATAAACCACAATTCAGCAATATAATGTGGCATAAAAACTTTGGGTGAGAAACTTCTCAACATAAAAGTGATATTAATTGTTCTGATTATTGCTCAGCACTGGAGGCCTTTTTAAAGATCATACTTTGCAGATAATTTTTAAAGATCATCTCCTTTGCCTTATAGCAGGATCTGTAACAAGCTATGAAAAACTGAAATTTTCTGAAATAATTTTGAAGTGGAAGTAATGAAACAACACTTATATTATCCTTGCTTAAATACTAAGCTTATTTGTGTCTAATGCCCATAGGCTTAAAATCCAAAAGTTAAGGTAAAATATAATTAGATATTTTTACCTTTATTTAAATCACTAACTCTTAAAACACGTATCCCCCACAAATTAAGCAATATTTTCAAGATCCCTAAAAATATCATTACTTATACTGGGGTAGCCTTTTTTTTTTTTTTTTTTCATGCATTTTTTAGGGCTACTCTATATATATATATATTTTTTTTTTTTTTTTAATGTCACAAGATCAGTATGCACCCTTCTGTAAAGATATTGACATTTGTTACTTCTTGACAATAGGTGAGCTAAAATTATACAAAAAGAACATTATTAAAATAAATTTAATATTTATAAAAATCCTGTCAAATCCCTCTCAAAACTTTGTTTCACAGGTTTATTTAATATAATGCTTTTTTTCCTAACTAGGGGGGAAAAGGTAAGTTCAATACAATAAATGAAATTTATTATTTTATGTGGAAAAAATAATCCATTTTTGCAAATGAATTCTACTGCTATGGGCCATACTGCTTGTTTTCTAGAAGATTTTAAAAAACATGTATAAGCTTCTATGTGATAAACCGAGGGTTGGAGACCCACTCCTATGCAGACAGGCTGAGGAAGCTGGGGCTGTTCAGCCTGGAGTGGAGAAAGCTCCACTGTTACCTTAGGGTAGCTTCCCATACCTAAACAGGCTACAAGAGAGGTGCAGAGCGGCTTTTGACAAAGTCATGCAGTAAAAGAACATAATGGAATGGCTTTAAGATGAAGGAGAGTAGGATAAGGTTAGATCTTATTCTAAATTCTTCACTGTGAGGTTGCTGAGGCTGTGGAACAGGTTGACTACAGAAGCAGTGGGTGCCCAATACCTGGAAGTGTTCAAGGCCAGGTTGAATGGAGCTGAGTTACCTGATCTAGTGGAAGGTGTCCCTGCTCAAGGCAAGAGACATGGAAACAGATAATTTTTAAGGTCGCTTCCAACCTAAACCATTTTACCACTCTATGAAAATGTGGAAAATAAAACATAGAAATAATATTTATATTATAAAGGGAAAACATAACCCCTAATCCTGAAAACACTTTGAAATGGAACTAAACTTAATAAAATATGGGCTAGTGTAGTTTGGTACTTACAGGCTATCACAGTTATTAAAATAGGTAATATTTAAGTCCACAGTTAAAATATGACTTTATATATATGTGTGAGGTAATTGCCTGTTCCAAAAACCATTTTTATATATCACAGCAGTCTGATAAGAGGAAAAGCTGCTTCCCTAAAGTGTTCATTATTGTTATTGAAAAAATAGTTCTCTTTTATAATCCAAAATAATTGATGTGTCAGCTCTGTCAGGTTTTTTGTCCATGGGTAGACTATTATCTCTGCCTTCCCAAGACTTTCCTTATAACTTAAATTTTTAGTTAAAATCTGTTCCTTTGCATATGTAGAGTAAAGGGTGTTTTCAACAAATAATTGTTAGAAAAGCCTAGATGTTGTAATTATTAACAGTTGTATGCATAGAGTATAATATAATATCCAACGGAGATGATAAAAGGTTTATTGTGTCTATACAACAATGCAGCATAAAACTCAGTGTTGAAATGCTACAGTTCAGCTCTGGCTTTGAAGGACTATGTAGGCTCCACCTCTCTCTGTTGACATTAGAAGACACTTCTTTAACAAGACTTTTTGGGCATGATATTGTGAAAGTATTTTATATCCCATTTCTTCCTTTTGAAAGAAAATTTGCATAGCAAAGAACACTTACTAATTGTTGGTGAGCATGGTTTGATACTTGATGAGTCTAATTCTATTCAAATGTGCATTATTTCAAGCCACGTGAAATGCAGTCACAGTTTAAGACTATGAGTATAAATTCACTGCAAAAATAGCAAGAAAATACAATTATTTACACTTTCAATTTTGTGAGATCATAATCTATCAATAATTTATATAAAATTTGCTTTGAAGTTTCTGTTAATTATGCTTTTACTTCATAAACTGGTGCAGTGGTGACAGAAAAAAAAACAAAAACATTTTCTCTTTGATAAAAGGAATAGGAAAAAAAAATATTGACTTCAACTATATATCAACTTGAAAATTAATATAAAATTATTTCAAGTAAAAGTAAATGGGAGAAGTATACCTATCAGCCTTCAGTCTACCATGAAGTCATCTGTAATAATTTAGGATGATTACTTATAGCAAGTAAATAAGTAACCTAGAATGATAATTCCTTTTGCAGTTACAATTCTACAGCATGAACTGCCTAAAAATAATACTGCAATTTTAATTGTTATATTTCATTAAATGCAGTTCATAAAATGCACAGCTTGTGTGTACATTTTCAGCATCAGGAGGAGATTCTGACTAGGTCTTACCTCGATGTCAGTGCCTCCATCAGCTTAAATAACTTTGCAGGATCAGTGCTATCACCTCTCTAATGAAATATCTGACCTGAAAAAATTTGCCACTGAAACTGTTGTAACTATTGAGTAATTCAGATGACTGCCTGGGACCTGAGGAAGCTTATTTACTTGAGGGATTCCCATTTCCCTATATTTTTCAAAACAAGCCAACAATCCCTGATTTATTCAACTGGTAATTTCAGAGAGAAGTCAAAAGACCTTCTCAGCTGGTTTGTGGTGATAATGGTTTCTCAGGAAATACTCATTAGAAAAATGTGTGTCTCAGTTGCTTCTCTGAACTTCTGGCAAGAGAAATTGTCCAGAGCTTTATATGGATCTTAATAGATTGTAGGTTTTATTTATGGAAATTTTTAGAGGCGTTTTAAGTTGGCTGGCTACATTTGATGGACTTCACTAGCACAGCTAATCTGTGATTCCTTAGTAAGTAGAAAAGTTTAGTTAAGTATGGATATTCTTTGATTTTGAAGGTATTTTCCACTCTTTTTTTCATTAAATGATTACAAAAGCCTTCCCAGTAACCACATAATTTGGGTATCACATATATATAATGATCCCATTTTAATTAATGCAATTTTATTTTTCCTTTTTGTTTATGGATTAGTACATTGTTTGTTTTGAATTACTTTCCTAAAAACTTATCAAAGGGGATAAAAATATATCCCTTGTCTGTATATCTATTGTATGAATTAACATTACATTTCACAGCAATTGGAATTTGTTTATGAATATAATTCTGAACATGAATGTGAATTTTAAGGGTGGATAGTAGACAGATAGTATCCATTGACACAAGAAAAAACATTCATGCACATTCTATGGAATGCTTTGAACAGCTCAGAATTGATCATTTTTTTCTATTAGATGAATATCACTGAGAAAATGGTTGTCTTTTGTTCTTGTGTCGTAGTCAATACAATGCCCACATGGGATACAAAAGCTGGTTTTCATCCAGAAGCTGAATTTCTTGAGTAACTTGGATTCAAATGGTAGTACCAAAAGGCATGAGTGGATATTTCATTGTTTCTTCTGTAGCTGTATCTGTGGTATGAGAACCTAGTGCTCTGAGCTGGATCAAAGGGATAGAAAGTGCCCATGCTAATCTGAACTTGTTTAGTGTTGCTTTGAAGCAGAGCAATATCAGGTCCTCTTGCTACATTAGGACTGCTATTTTCTTTTTGCTATTTAGTTTGCTTGCAAAAGAAAAATGGCAGCAATTGTATTTTTCTCTGAAGGCAAATATCACAAGGTTTTTACAGTAATACAGGCAGGCTGAGTATTCTCAAAGGTTTGTGAAGGAAGAAAGGAATTTTACTATTCAATTAACAGTTTAGATTTTTTTTTTTTTTAAGCCTAATTACCTGCAGAACCACAAACCCACAAAACTAGCACAGACTCGGAGACTGACTAATGACTATGAGCTCACATAAAGAATTACCTCAACACATGGACCTTTTTTAAGTTCATTAAAGAAATAATAAAAGAAGAGTACAGCCTCTCCTCCATCAGTGTGCAGAACTCACTGAGAACTGGATGATTGCAGCTGACCAGTGGGATGTAACCCCCCTCCCCCAGTGACAGCAAAAGAAGCTGAGATTTCCAGGCTCCATTGTTATAGCGTAAGTTAAAATAACTGAGCATTCCACTGATTTCAGCCACCTTTATTCAATAGTGGTGTGCTGATTTTGGCCTGGGGTAAAGTTCATTCTCTTCATGAGGCTGGTATGGGACTGTGTTTTGCGTTCATGCTAAAACAATGATGATAATACAGACCGGTTTTTGATGCTGCTAAACAGTATTTGCAGACTGTCAAGGCCTTTTCTCCTCCCCATCCCACCAGTCAGGAGACTGGGGGTGCACAGGGATTTGGGAGGGAACACAGCCAGGAAAGCTGATCCCAAATGGCTGAAAGGGATATCCCATAATTATATGATGTCATGGTCAGCATATAAAATGGGGGGAAAGGAGGAAGGTGTGGACCTTTGGAGGGGTGGCTTTTGTCTACCCAGCTCACCATTACACAGGATGGAACCCTGCTTTCCCTGAGATAGCTGAACACCTCCTCATAATGAGAAACAGTGAATGACTTCCTTGTATTGCTTTGCTAGAATGCATGGCTTTTGCTTTAACTATTAAAATACCTTTATCTCAATCCACAAGGGTTTTTTTTTTTTTTTTCACTTTTACTTCCAGTTTTACTCTCTCATCCCACAGTGGGGGGAAGAAGCAAGATATTGCATGATATTTAGTTGTCAGCTGGGGTTCAACTAACAGTTTTTTTTTGCACGTGGTGTGGGGCTCACAGTATTCAAGACAACGACAAGTGTCGTTTGGGTGTGCTAGATTGAATATGTCTGTTGTTGCTCTTTAGCAGTAAATCAGCAAGCTCCTGTGCTTGCCTTGGGGCTCACTTGCCTGGCAGTACATTGGACTCTCGTGCTTGTTAGCAGCTTATTTTTGCTTTCTCCAGTCACTGCAGTGCTGTGCTGCTGATCACCTCTCTGCTGTGCCTGGGAATGTTCTGATAACAGCCACAGCAAACTGCCTGGGCTGGCAGGTGGCCAGGGCATCGATGTTGTACCCGTGCTGCTGTCCCTGTGCTGCTGTACTGAACAGGCTTCAATTCCACTGTGAATTTGAGTCAGCTGGATGAGTCCACAGTGGTGCGCATATCTGCCTACAGCCTGTGGAGGACCCCATGCTGGAGCAAGTGGACGCAGCTCAGGATGACTGTGAATTGGAAGCCTGAAATGGAGCAAGCTGCTGGCAGGACCTGTGGACCTGTGGAGAAAGAAGCCCTGCTGGAGCAGGTTTAGTGGCAGGACTTGTGACCCCATGGGGATCCCATGCTGGAGCAGTCTGTTCTGTGGGACTTTACCCCAAGGAGGGGACTCACACTAGAGCATAGAGTTAATGAATAACCGCAACCTATGAAAAAGTTGAAGAAGGACTATATTCTGTGGGGAGGACACCACAGTGGAGCAGGGAAAGGAGAAATTCTCCTGCAGCCCATAATGAATACCATGGTGCTGCAGGCTGTCCCCCTGAAGACCATGGATGTTTGTGGCTGCCTGTAGCAGGAACTCCTTGTTGGTAACAAAGCTAAGGACAATGGGAGGAGTTCACTGAAATGTCAAACATGATGGTCTGGCCCAAATAGACCAGAGGTGCAGATTATAATAAATATGTCTTTAAGTCAGTTTCTAAGGTTATAAGATCTTGACCAGTCTGATCTAATGGGAGATGTCCCTGCACATGGCAAGGAAGGTTAGGACTAGATGATCTTTAGGGTTCCTTCCAACACCACGTGATTCTGTGATTCTAAGCTGTTGTAACCCATGACTTGAGCTGCAAGTTACAGCTGCTTCAGCAGGAACCACCTGATCCGAGGGAGAGAGAGGCATACAAAGCAGTGCAACATCAGCTCTCCTGTCCCAAGTGACTGCCATATCTGACATCCCAGAGGTAAATCCATGCACTAACATATCACAAAGTTAAATATTAAACTATCCACAACATCCTTGTTTCAATTACTTTCACTCAGATACTTGTGGTGAGATAGACATATTTATTCTGAAAATGCAACAAAAATATCCTAACTGCATGTTCTGCAAGTTAGAATGAATTTCTGTCCCACAGGAAATAAATTATTTTCAGGATTTTAAGCACTGTGAAGACTGAAATGCTATGTGTTTCTGAATGAATAATCACTGATCTTTTCTTCTTTGCTAATAAGGCCGAGCTACAGCTTATGTGACTCAAGCCGAATGTTACAAAACAAAACTCAAGTAACATTTTTGTCTCTTGGAATACATAGTAAGCACTGAAATATACAGGGAAGTAGAATATATGGGAAAAGTGCTACTCTGCATGGAGTTAAATAGAAGAATAACTTGTGTTAGATCATCCTTTCCTTGTAAATTCCCTGAAAAAGACAGACACTGCTATGATCACTGATAATATATTCTTCTGTCCTGTCATTCCACACTGGCACCCATTCAGCTTTCCAAATGAAACAGTCCAGCATTACAGCTCCATCTTCTTTGTAACTAAGACAGTAGTCAGGATGTCACTCATACAACATCATTACCTCCTTCAGGCAAAAAGACAAGCTTTACAATGCTCTATTCAGAAATGTCAGAATCAAGTTATTAGCCATACAAATTAACTACAGCAGTCTGTCTTAATCTTTGCACACACACGTGCACACTTTTAACACAGCTACATAACAACAGAGGCAATATATAGAAGACAAGCAAAGCTTCGTCCCTCCCTACCTTGTCTCAGAGCACATATTAACTGATGGAGACTTGCTTCTGCTGGAGGTAGGATTTTTTTAACTGCCATAGTATTCAATACTCCTAATGGATAGAGTCAATAAAAGGCCCTTAAAAATGGCTTGTGCTATTACACTATAAAGCTGAGAAGGAATGTCAGTGTGATGGGAATGTACATTTCCATCCATTTCCTGCTTGACCATCCAGTCTCCATCAGTCTAATTCAGCTCTGTATCTTGCTCAGTGCTGGATGAAAAGAGATGCATTGCAGGTGGTAGCAATAGCTAGCAATAGCTAGTTCTGGTAATTATAGCTCTTCTGTAAGACAAAACTAGCTTAAGTGGTTCCAAAATTTCTATTATATACAGACTAATTCTTTAAAAAATAAAGCCCAAAAAGAAACACCTATCCATAAACTACTAAAGGTAGAGGACCCAGTCATTTCTCATGACTATTATGACAACTAGCTAAAGTTACAGGAAAAATATTATCAGTCTTGACTATCAGTAGTTTTTATGGACTGTTTTTGCAGCAGCAGTTCCAGCATAAAAAGACTCACGGCTCCAGTACTTCCCTGACATTATACTGAACAATTCAGAACATATTTTGTCTCAAGATATTCTTTAGAGGGTATTTCTAGAATAATAACTTGACTTTATCTTGTTGCAGAAAAAACAAGCTCTGAAACCACCTGTAAGAAACACATGCTGGCTCTAGTCCATCTATTCATTTACCACTCTTTCCCATGCTTTGTAATTAAGTGGTACTCTGAAGAGATATCCTTGTCATGAAGTAAACCTTTCTTCTTATAAGAACAGTATGAGAACTTTTGACATAGATTAAGTGTTTCTTGTGAAACTCATGTTGCTTTAAATTCTACCATTTGATCACTTAATCAGACACAAGCAGATTAAAAATATAAAACAGTTTCCTTTTTACTTCTCCTCTTATTTTATCTTTAATCAAATGTGAACAATAGTACTAATTTTCTGCATACTCTTTTTCGTTTTTCATCTAAGAGTGTTAAGTTGCATTGCTTAAGAAATTTCACTCTGAAGTTTGCTAGTCAGGTTCTTATGAATTCCATAGCTTGTCAAATATCCCCTTGAAATGAGATTGTGTGATCTCACAAATGTGGGCTGATTGCACCATCATCTACACATCTTCTAGACACTTGATTTTGATTCTACATCACTTTGTACCTTGAGTCATCACCCCATGACACTGAAAGCCAAGAACATATAAATACACAGTTATGGAGGACACCCAGAATTTCCATTATTCCCTCCTCTGAGGTATGAAAAGAAATCAGAAAAAGTGGTCTACCAGTCATAATTATCTGGAACAGGGGAGAGGGGATTCAATCAGAAAGCATATAGGAGTTTCCAAGAGAAACCTTTCACAGAATGTGTCTGTATAGCCTGCTTCTCACACTTATTTTGAAGATATGAAGATTCTGGTTAGGAATGAATGGCAGCATGCACACACAAACTCATCATGGATATCGATTCGCTTCTGAAAAGCTTTTCATGACTTGTTTCTCTGGTTTTGATAGAAACTTCACAAGTTCTCTATTCCTTATCATCAGCTATGATAACATAAATTATATTTCTTTCTATTAGGAAATGAAAAAATGGTATAGACCAGGATGATAAAACTACTTTATATGTAGTGACTAAGGTACACAATTTGGGGGCACTTATATGTCTGTATGATTTGACTTCATACTTCTATATATGCAAACTCAAGTGCAAATATTCAGTAAAAAATATTATTTACTCCCTTAAGTCTTTCATTTCCAAACCAGGATGCATGTGTTTGCATAAATGCTTAAATGGAGTTTGATGTATTTGATTTGGTTCATTTTATGTTGCATATATAGTTCATATTATGATATGATTATATATCTATGTATCTAGATATAAAATATATAATAAGGTAGTAAATATTAGCTCAGATTTTATTTGTGCATATAGTGCTTCTTACAGTGAAGATGTATTTTCTCTGTGTCCCATTGTTTTTAAAGTTTTATTTTGCTTTTTAATCAGAGAAACTAGAAATTCTGCATTAGGCCCACAAGAAGCACACAATTTACAGACTAATTTAATGCTTGTCATGACTCTATGAACAGAAGATCTACTCTGCCAGAAATGAAAAAGAGACCAAATAGAAGGAATCACTGCAGAGTACAGCCCCTTTTCCAAGATGCTGTCACATTGGAAATGCATTTGCCTGAACCTCTTCCGTGTCTGTATGATGAGCCAGCCTTATGACAAGCCCCTTCATGTATCTGTAGACCTACCAGCCAAGAGGTCGCCAGTTTCTGTGTGGCAGCAGTATTCTCCTGACATTTCACTCCCATGGTTTTCTGAGAACAAGTTGAATTGGTCTAAGCATTAAAAGTCAGAAAATTAACATCTCTACTTCTCCAGCAATGTTACAAGTCTATTGTTAACAAGAGGGAAGAAATTAACTGTTTCACACTAGTTAATAGGATGTTTTATTCAGCCCATTAAAGATTTCTAGTTTTCTTATCATACACCCTAAAAAAACCAAAAAAACAAACAAAAAAACCAAACAAAAAACCAACCAACCAACCAACCAACAAACAAACAAAACCAAAAACAAACAAAAAAACCCCACCCCACAACCACAAAACATGAACACCTTTCTTTCATTATTTCCTCAGTTTTGTGGACTGTTCTGTACCAGGAGAGCATTCAGCAATATAGTGACTGAGCACTGAAAAGTGACATCAGGGAAATATTGCTACTGCTTTAAACTTACAGAATTGAGGTAAAAATTAATTTGAGAGAATACCTTCATTCAGGTATTCATGTATTCTTACAAGCAAAAATTTTAACAATCTTTATTTCAACTGATTGCATTTACATATTGAGTATGTACTTGTATAGTATAGTGTACAGTATATACATTATATAATATTTGTAGAGTATAGAGTATATGGTGGGGAGTATTTTTTTATATCAATGATACTTTTATATCAAATACATTTGAAATTTAGTAAATTTTGAAACAAAAGCTATTGATCCAAGCTCTGTTAACTTCTTAAGTTAAGAAGTTTGCGGTTTACTTATGAAATATACGTCTCAGGCTTTATTATTGAACAGAGGAAAAATACTTCAACAGATTTTGAAGCAAAATGTGGAGGAAAGATGAGTGTAAAAGTGAGGTTGAGATTACAAATTGTGCTGGAATTTAGATCACATTTTTGTGACTTGATACATGTACAATTTTTGGCTATTATATGGTCTATTGGAACACTATAGGCAGAGGTTGGAATTTTTTCTTTTCTTTTCTTGGTTGTGGACTTAATATTTTTAACTGTTATGCTACTAGGAAATACATTACTTCAGCTCAGAGTTAGCAACAACTTACTCGGATTGTTTGATGATACATATGCCTGTCTGCCATTTACGTTTTCTTTAAATGACTATTTGTAGCAAGTATATTGCTAGAGTAAATCAGGGAAAACAAATCTGATCACAGCAGTTTTAAAATTTTAGCCTTCTCAAGAGAGTATGCCTGAATCCAATATCAGTGACACACCCCTACTGAGACCTTTTATTAATATTTGGATGCAAATTTGAAATACTGAACTCAGTTGTTTTGATGACAATTTAGATTATAGGAGCAGGTTTCTTGCATAAGATTAAAACAATATATGGTGCAGCTTGAATCTGAAACTCGGGGCTCTTTCTTCCTTATTCAAGATGCCTTAGCATTTTGCCATGGGCCCCTAATTATATTTCTTGCAGAGGCGCAGAAATAACTTGTTTTGTAAGATTTCAGGGCAGTTTCAAATATCTGGTTCTAAAGCGCTACTGTTTTAATTTCCATAGTGCCTTCAAAGCCACTCATAGTGTTCAATTTTCTGGAACAGTTTTCTGGGACTTTGAAAAATATGGAGTTCTAGAGACTACATGTTGACACCTGTCATTCTGACAACAAAAAAATTAAAATTCCAGATATATTGCTGACTAAGCGTTTTCAGATTAGTGTTTCTACTGAAATAAGGATTTTACTGGCACAACTATGAAAGGCAAGGCTGCTTGAAATATTACTTAATATACACTGGCACAGTACCACTGAAGTGGACAAAAAAATGCCATATACTGGGCATCTGATCAAACCCAAATGGGTTTCAAAAAAAGTCCCAAGGATTATATTTTCTTCATTTTCATTTGTAGTATTAGCTCATGCAGGTGCACCACAGAAAGGTCACAGAAATATGATTTGGAAGATTTTTTTTTTTTTTTTTTTTCTTTTTTTTTTTTTTTTTTTGGCAACACATGCTACAAGCAAATTGCTTTCTCTTAATTAATATTTATACAATACTACACACCACTGCCATATGAGCAACTCATCATCTCCTCCAAGTGGATCACTACATTATATCACCAATAGAATGTTCTAGGCCCATTTTATTTTTTCTTATTTCTTCTCTGTTCTGACCTAGTATGAAACTTCCTTTGATGGCACTGCTACATGTCAAACCCAAATAATCTAAAAATTAAAATGAACTTATCACTAAAGAGAAAGTGTTTCATCACCCAGCAAACTTTACCTATATTCATTCTATGTATGAGAGAAATTAAAGGGTAGCAAGGGAATGAGCAAGGATTATTCTATGTCTGAAATTTTACTTTCTAAAATTCCTTAGCTTTTGCTGTGATCAAACATAAGAGGCATAATGCTCCAGAAATACAGGAGGTTGCTTCAGAATATGAAGCAGAACTTCATACTGTAAACGTGAATGAGTACTGGCACATTTTTGTCACAGAGGCTATGGAGTCTCCAACCCTGAAGAAATTCAAAGGCTGTCTGGGTATGCTTCTGGGTGGCCCTGCTTGAGCACAGACCCTGGACTCCAGTGATCCCTTCCATCCTCAACCATTCTCTTATCCTTTGAGTCTATGAATGCCCATTCTGGCTCTTTCAGCATATATTGATAGATATAATTGATTCTAGAAGGACATGTCACTGTTAATAAAAAGTGACACAGTCTTAACTGTATCACATTAACACATCACTCCTCTGTTAGTATGTCTTCCTCTAAGAGCTACCAAAACAATTGTGTCAGCATACCCTTCTGATATTCTCTTCTTTACATCTGCCAGTATTCCTTGGCTTGGAAAGTGCTAGCCGGAGCTGCTGTAATATATTATCTTCATTACTCTTCAGTATATTTTTCTAGCTGTTCTCAGAGGAAACCAAGATGTTTATCTTTTTTGTTGTATGAGGCATGACACCCGGAAGGCAGAAGAAGGATACAGGGAAGTTAGTAATTGAGACATAAGATAGACATTAACCATGTAGAACCCCTCTATAATTAGCAGGCATATGGACAAAACTTTCAAGTGTAAGGATTAAACAGCTTACAACACCAGGCCTTATCATCCAAGTAAAGATATTGCAGTGATTAAGAACCTTCTAAAGAGATCTTAGATGTATAGGCACATGTCCTCCGTGTAGGTCTAAAATTTTGTTTAACTGTTAGTGTTATTGTCATGTGACAATGACACAGGAAAATATTAGCCTGAGATTTAGTGGAAATTTTGAAATTTTGATCCTGTAAAATTATGGCAAAGAGTAAACAAAATATTGGTGTAAATGTTAGCTGTTTTAGAAGTAGATGGTATAGGTGGTATAAAGAAACTATAAGAGTGTTGCAGCCAAAGGCTGTTGAAGTACTTGCAGAAAAAAGAAAAAAAAAAAAAAACTTCTTCAGTTTTAGATTAGATTAGAATGTTTGGTTTGTATGTTCTGGTAAAAAATTCTATGTCCCTTACTAGTTCTAAAATTGAAGAACCTCTCACACACTTACAAGTGGACTTTAAAGGCATAAACTGTAAGTGGCCCTTAAAGACTGAAGATAATCCTGTGCTACCTCACTCTATGTATTAAATTTTTCCCAAAGTGGCAATATAGTGCTTTTTCTGTGGTTTCATATTCATATGTAATTTGGTCTTGAAGAGAGGACTTGGAATAGAAAATAGCAAATTGGAGTAGCAGAGATTACATGTGCTTTCCTCAGCTTTAAATGATCAAGTAAAACAGCAAAGACTTAAAATATTGAATGCTACTGAAAAAAAAAAAAAAGGAATATACTCCTGATTTTTGTGTATGACAAGTGGAAATGAAGTGTTATGTAAATGAAACCTTGCTTCCCTAACCTATCTATAACAGGTAAGCAACTTGCATTTGCTTCTTTAAGTTACTAAAAAGGTTTTTCTTCTCTGGCAGACAAGGAATTCCCAGTTAAATTTTAGAGACTTTTTCTTAAAAGCTTTTTGTTTTACTGCAGTTATGAAATGTGAGTGACCAGGGGAAAGTTTTCCTTTTGCTTCTTCTTGTGTCAAAGGCACTATGGTCTCAATGGGTACAACTGGATAAAAAGAGAGAAAAGAGAGGCTTTAGCGGGTTTATATCTCAAGTGGAAGTAGCTTTGTTCATGTCCTAGTACTGAGCATCAGTTTTGCAAGAATAATATATATAACAGACTGAGAGCAAGAAAGAATAAGTCTATGCCAGTGTTTAGATTTGGACATCTGTCTTAAGTATCTCATACAAATGGATATCTCTACATGACATTACAGATATGGCGGGAGAGGGAGGACTGGCAAAGGCTTTATACTACTTTACAGCAAGTCCAGGAGTCTCTTGAATGTTCATATTTATTCAGTTATTAGTTAGACAATGATCCATTCACTAAAATACCAAAATTAGCTTTTTTGCTTTCACACTACAGTGTTTTGTGGTGACTGGTTGATTTTCCTGAGGCCCTGGGGGCTGCCTCCAAATTCTGTTCACCAGAGCACAAGGCTTTCAGTGTAGCAAGGAATATTTGCTGAATTAAAATATGTAGTTCTGTAGACAGCAAAAAATGAGCAAATTTTTGAACACCTGAAGCACTGTTTTGAAGTAAAATGTATGGATTTCTGGGGATTACATTTATTCAGTGGTACACTAGAAAACACTCATACAATATAGATATATTGTAGAAAGAGACTACGGTACATTATGGTTTTCTAAAAACCCAGCTTTTCATCAAAACACTGCTGATTTAAAAAAAAAAAACAAAAAAAAAAAAAAAAAAAAAGACTAGCTAACCTAGTATCACAGATTTCACAGATTTTAAACCACTGTTTTCTCAAACATTTTTGAAAAAAAAAAAAAACTGTTCTAGCATAAAACGGTTAAGACTAATATGGACTTTCTTTTTAGGTTTTGTTTTTAAGGGTAAAAAAGGCAGCACATAATTTGCTATTAAACAGACCGAAAAAGAACCAATATTACAGTCCTGTAGTCTGTATTCACAACTAAATTAAAATCAGAATCAAACAGATAGTTTTTGGGGATTTTTTTCTTTTCTACTTATAATGTAAGGCCCTGTCAGATGTATAAAATGGAATATTTTCATAAGTTGTTTACTTCTATGAAGGATAGTTTTCATAGCATTCAGAATTTTCTAAAGGTCAGAATGACATAGTTGCTGTGGTCAGAAAAGAAACAATGACACTTCTGTGTGGAACAGATTGACTCTTCAAGTTAAATCTTCCTTTGGGGAAAATTTATGTAGATGACTTATACTGGGTTTTATTGATTTACGTCACTATTAGGCTCTCTCCATATTCAAGCTATATCAATTTCTTTTACTGATAAAATCAAATGTATTTTTGTACACCACAAAATAAAGCTAGACTTAAAACCACCTTAGTGATGCTGAAAATCATTATAAAATTTTGTAATTAACCTACTTTTCTTAAAAAGGTAAGACTGAAAGACCTTGAATTTATTTCCTGAGCAGAGAAAATGGAGAAAAAGGCTAGGCTTTTCTGCAGCTGAAATGATAGTTGTTGCATCAATAGAATAACACAGGGGTTTCTGAGTGGGGTTTAAACTACCTTGTTTATTGAAAAATGCTGTGGTATTTTCAAACTGTGACAGATGTAATTAAAATATTCCTGCTACAGAAGACAGTTCTTCACTAATTTGACTATATGTGTATACATACATAGAAATATGTGAGTAAGCTACAGTATCACCTGTATTGCATCAAACACATAGGGTTTTTTAGAAGTAACCAAGTAAGATGCTGAGAAATTTATATGGCATCAGTATTAAAAATATATCTTTTTAATTCTATATCTATAAAATATTTGTGTATGACAAGTAGAAATGAAATATTATGACAAAGCTTAAAAAGATAGTTTTTTTCTGGAATCAATATGCAATCATAACAGCTTTATCATGAAATCATATATTAATATATTCCTAACTTCATTTGGTATTCAAAATTTTTTTCATGCTTTTGTGTTAGGTAAATTCCTTCCATCATCTAAAAGAAAATATACCAAAGATAAACAAAGACAATTTTTCACTGTAAAAATCAAATTAATCTTCTATTCTTTAATTTAAAATCAATAACAGCAATTCAGAAGACAGCAGAGTTGTGCCATGATAAAACAAATGTTGTTGCACAGGCTGATAACTAAATGGACACACTACACAGTGCATTATTGGTATTTTGCCATTTTCAGTGTGCTATAAGTATGGGCTGTTGACAAACAAGGTGTCATAAAAACTGTACTCCTTTATACACAGAGCCAAAAAACCCATTACAAATCTGAGGGCTGCACTGCACTACCTAAATCCAAAACAAAGAAATGTAGTAAAGTGTGTGTCTTGTTTTGTTCTTCCTGCAATTCCCACCTTGTTCTCTTACCTTAGGAAAATCACATTACCCATCAGTGAAATTCGAATGGCAGAGGGTGTGTGTTGGAGGGGAGAATGCATATGAACACCTGCTAACATTGCATTATCAAATTTGTAGTCTACAGACAGTTTCAAATGGCTATAGCCACTACACTTTCATGTTAATAGACATTGTTAGCTTAGTGATTGATTGCAGAGAGAAGCTCAAAAAAATGAGCAAATATGGCACTTCAGAATCATGGAACATCATATGCAACAGTGCAGCTTTGTAAGACAGTGATACATACAGGCTTGTGAGCATGGTGTGGATTTTAAACAAAATTACCTGACTTGTGACAAAGGAGAAGAAACTATTCTCCAGAGATTATACAGCTAGTTTTTTGCTACTTAATTTTATTAAAGTTTTGCTTGCAAGATCTAATTATTTCTTAATGTATGAATGATCTGTTCAGCAATGAATAGAAGTATACAAATGAGCACAAGGCAATTAACTGAGAGAATGTTTTAATTTGATTAATATTTTTTTGTTTATTTTGTAAAGTGAGATGTAATTTAAATAAAAATACTTGCAGGAGAATACTAAATATATACAAGGTTGAATTATTAGGGTAACCCTTTCACTGAAAAATACAGATTTTTCTCTTTCACATATGAGGAAATACATGCATCAAGGTAGTGATTTTGATTGACAATAGGTAGGTATGTGCAAGTGCAGGAAAGAGGAAGACAATCGGCAAAGAAGTTTTGACTCTTGTTTGTCCTGCAATAATCTGTTTTCAAAAAATATTCAGTCTTACCATATAAGGGTTATTTCCCATTGGCCAGCTAAATAAATTGGAACACATTTCATGTCATTTTTCTATGGATAATTCACACATACATTATCCATTTATTCCTACTCTTCAGACATTTAATCGCAACTCTAGTGACATAAACAAAAACAGAAAACAATCTCAATATGAAATTATATGTCTGAACAAAACAGGGAAGGCAGGCTAATGAACAAAACGGGGAAGGCAGGCTAATAAACAAAACATCACATAATAATTAAAAGTATTTTGATTGTAGCTGAAAACATGACACAAGACATGACAACTATAATTTCTTATAAAAATCCTTTAAGATCATGCCTCACTAACAAACCTATATTTATGGTCCTTATGTCAAAGCCCTGGAATGATATTTAAAATAAAGTAACATTAATTAATCAAATATTAATAAAATTTCCTGAGTGTGATTGTCATATTTTAAGATAAGAATTCTTAAGTAGCTTCATCATTTTTGCATTTGAACCAAAAGTTGAGCTTAAAGAACCTCATTTATACAACTTACATGATGGCAGCCTAGTAAAATGGATAATTGATTCTTCAAATTGATCATCAATACTCTTTATGCTATATGGCCTCTATCATTTATAATTTGGGGTAAAAATTATTAGAGGTACATTCTTGCCTATTCCTTTTGGTATTTGCATTTCAATCCTACCAATTTGTCTAATATGCCTAAATATTTCCCAAGTTTTTGACATTGAGTTTTTTACTTTCACAGTCACAGAATGACAGAATCACAGAATGTCTCAGTTGGAAGATGCCTTCAAGATCGTCCAGTCCAACCCATGCCCTAACACCTCAACTAGATCATGGCATCGAGCACTACATCCAGTCTTTTTTTAAATATGTCCAAGGATGGTGACTCTAACACCTCCCCAGGCAGACTATTCCAGTAATTTATCACTCTTTCCATGAAAAACTTTCTCCTAATATCCAACCTATATTTCCCTTGATGCAACCTGAGACTGTGTCCTCTCGTTCTATCGGTTGCTGCCTGGAGAAAGTGTTCAACCCCCAGCTGTCTACAGCCACCCTTCAGCCACTCACCAGCCTCGTTGCCCTCCTCTGGACACGCTCAAGCATCTCAACGTCCTTCCTAAACTGAGGGGCCCAGAACTGGACACAACACTCGAGGTGTGGCCTCACCAGAGCCAAGTACAGGGGAGGAATGGCCTCCCTGCTCCTGCTGGCCACACCATTCCTGATCCAGGCCAGGATGCCACTGGCCCTCTTGGCCACCTGGGCACACTGCTGGCTCATGTTCAGCTGCTGTCACCAGTGCCCCCAGGCCCCTTTCCTCCTGGGCACTGTCCAGCCACACCTTCCCCAGCCTGTAACGCTGCAGGGGGTTATTGTGGCCAAAGTGCAGGACTCAGCACTTGGACTTAGTAAACTTCAAGTTGTTGGACTCTGCCCATCCATCCAGCTGGTCCAGATTTCTCTGCAGACCCATCCTACCTTCCAACAGATCGACACATGCCCCCAGCTTAGTGTCATCTGCAAATTTACTAATGAAAGACTCCATACCTTCATCCATGTCATCAATAAAAATATTGAACACAACTGGCCCCAGCACAGACCCCTGAGGGACACCACTGGTGACTGGCTGCCAGCTGGATGCAGCACCGTTCACCACCACTCCCTGAGCCCGGCCATCCAGCCAGTTCCTAACCTAGGAAAGGATGCTCCTGTTCAAGTCACAGGCTGCCAATTCAGTCTTTCTTCTGTAATCCTGCCCCAGCCTGGGTCAGGAGCCCTGTCCCTCTCCCCAAACCAAAAGGCCAGACCGTGTGTTGCCTCAGTTTATATTCAGGGAAGGGGCTAAAGGTAGGGACAAGCCACTACCCAGTCAGGGATAAGGTGGAAGTGGAACAGGGTTGGATTACATTCCAGGAAGGGAACAATGTGGGAGATTGACAGAGACAAACTTTGGGAAAGTACATTTTCCAGGGGAACAGGGGGGTACGGAAGAAACCATTACAAAACCCAGTATAAAAATTAAATGCAATATGAAACCAAATAATACACAGCAACACACTAAAAATTTCCTGGACTGCCTCTTTTTAGCTGTATTTAGTTCCTAGCAGATGTCTGGCAGGTTGAAGTCACCTACAAGAAAAAGGGTTGATGATCCTGAAAAATTCCTCAGCTGCTTATAGAATAAGTTGTCCACCTCTTCCTCCTGGCTGGGTGGACGATAACAGACTCCCAGCAGGATGTCAGCCTTGTTGGCCTTTCCCCTTAATTCTTACCCATAGGCATTCAACTCCATCTTCATTAGTTTCAATACCTATGGTGTCAAAAGCCTTCTTAATATAAAGGGCCACCCCTCCACCTCTTCTTCCTTTCCTGCCTCTTCTGAAGAGCTTGTAGCCATCACGTGCAGTGCTCCAGCCATGTGACTCATCCCACCATGTTTCCGTGATGGCAGCTACATCACAGCTTTGCTGTTGCACCATGGCCTCCAGCTCTTCCTGTTTGTTACCCATGCTGCCTGCATTGGTACACGGGCACCTCAGCTGGGCTACTGATTTCACCCCTGACTCAGGCTTACCCCCTTTGGGCCTGCTTCCAGACAGCCCAGCTGCATCCCCTTCTGTTACCGAGACACACAAAGCAGCCACACGCAGACAAGAGGTTTTGCAGAGCAGAGGTTCCTCTGATCCAGCTCAAAGCTGAGTCCAGGCGGAGAGAGAGCCCCTTTGTTTATTCTTTACTTTTTATACATTTGTGGGTCTAGCAGAAGATTGGCTTTTTGGGGTTTCCACCCCTCAGCCTGAGTGGCCAGACCAATTGTCAGTTACAATTGTTTTCAGGTTAGAAATATGTGAACAAAGGACAGAGAATGAAAAACAAAGGATTTGTTTATGTTACATCTGTGGGAAAAAGGTAGAAAACTACTCCTAATATTGTACAGTAGCTAAAGATCTGACTCCATTTATGAAAATTCAAAAGGCTTTAAAAAACTCAGTAAACCCAGGGTAACATCTCACCCTTTTAACTTTAAAAAAAAAGAAAAAAACAGAAAAAGAAAAATGAACAAATTTACAAAGGGAATATATACAAATTCAGTCACTGTCTGTGGAGGAATCATCAGAGTGATCACTTGAGGATTCATCCACTTGGTGGTTTTCAAGTTGATCACGGCTTCCACCTTGCCTGTCAGCTGAATTCTGCCTCTGTGGTCGCAGGTCAGGACGGACACACTTTGAAGGTAGCCAGCGTGTCCCAGTGTCCGTGGTCACACACGCATACTCTCACCCCATAGCGATTAGGTCATAGGGTCCTTCCCATTGCTTGGTGACTAAATTTCGGACCCGTACCTTCGCTCGAGGCTGTTGCTCACCGTCCAAAGCCTGCAACGAGAGATGATGGTTCAAAATGACAGGATTATTTGAGTTCTGCGGCACTGTAACGTCATTGATGGTGTACAAAGCCTTTGCCAACTGACTGTGTGGGGTTTCACCCTGCATTCCCCATTTTTGTTTTTGAAGAACACTCTTGAGTGTACCGTGAGTGCGTTCTACAATCGCCTGTCTCGTCAGAGAATGAGGGATACCAAAGTTATGTGACACACCCCATGACTGTAGGAACTGCCGTACCTGCTGCGAGGCATAAGCAGGACCATTGTCGGTTTTCACAGCAGAAGGTATGCCAAGAACAGCAAAGGCCTGCCTCCAGTGGGCAATGACATCTCGGGCTTTCTCTCCAGTGTGAGCAGAAGCCCACATTGCAGTGGAGAACGTGTCCACCGTGACATGCACATACTTGAGCCAAATTTGGTGACCTGGGTGACATCAGTCTGCCAAAGCTCCAAGGCTTTAAGGCCTCTGGGATTAACCCCTGCCAGCAATGGCACACCGAGGGTGTCACAACGCAGCCGCCTCCGGGCCCGGCCCAGGCGGGAGGGCAGAGAACTCCACGTCGCCCGACTCTATCGGATACGTGACGGTTTTGCGGCAGAACAGATAATGCACAGTGATTGAATCTAGGCCAAAAGAAAGCGGAGCCCATGTTCCCGGGCTGCCCCCACCCACCAATACCGGAAAGGCATGGAGAGGAGGTGGCCCCACCCCGCTCCAGCGGCTCCGCAGTATGGGCACAGGTGGAACCGGCCCCGGGCTTGGCGGAGCTCTGCCCCTCCTCTGCCCGAGACCAGCCCCGGAACCCGAGCGGGGGGAAATCCCCCTGCGCAGGAACGGGGGAGGAAGGGGAAGAATCCACATCACAAAGGAGCTGAAGTTCAGATTCCGGGTCTGACATAATGACATCGCCCCCCTCCAGCTCTCCGTCCTGCTTCGGACTGGGGCTACCAGCCTGCGAGCCGGAAGGGGTCGACTTAAACACAACCCTCTCAAATAACCTCCACTGCAGCAACAATTCTGCAGTTTCTTCATCATATTCTATATCAAGGTTGTCTAACAGATATTCTCCCAGGAGATACCATTCCCATCGACTGAGCACAGCATCTATCATGGGAAAAAACTCACGCCGTCTGCTCCATGCAAATAGGCTCTGGAGTCCCTCCCAGGAGATCTGAGCGTTTTTTCACTCCAAGAGGTCTTCCCAAAGTCCAGAGTTCTGGTACTCTGGTACTCTCTACTAGAAAACTGTTAAACTATCAGTAAAAGTTGTTTCTATTAAGAAGTTATAATTAGTAGGAAGTATTGTGAGAGTGGTGATAGAAAAGTTAAAGATATAAAAAACTAAGCAGTATGGCAATATATGGGTATGGGTATCTTGCCTCCTTGCTATCAACCAGCAGACATTTCAGATTCAGAGTCTGGCCTCTGGCTGAAGATTTGTTATAAGTGTCAGTACCTAAAAAGAAAAAAATAAAACCTTCCAACAAAAGACAATGAATGCTTGAAAAATGCTGTGTTTTGTAAGTATGTTTTCCAGCTTTTTAATCTAATTATTATTATTATTACTTCTCAGTTTTCACTTCTTTCACACTGTACTATGTTGTATATATATCCTAAAACGGTTTGGTTGTGAAAATGAGTTTGTCTCTTCACTCATGTTTGTTAATAGACAAAATACAGAGGAGATAATGGGTATCATGATTGTAGGAATGATATTCAAACACATATATACGGAAGGGTTTTTTTAACTCTACGAAAAGCACAGGCAGTCATGCTGTGAATTTTTGCCCAAATTGACCAGCAGCTTAGACAAATACAGACAGGGAAGTAATTTTTATAATTATTGCTGGAAATCACCACAGGTTGGGGTACATAACCTAGATGGTAAAAGTACATAATAATCACCAGAGTTTTAGTATAAAGTCATTTGCTTTGGTTCTTCATAAAATCATGACTCAGAGAACCACAATCACTCATCTGTAGGGCATCATGCTCTGTTACTCCTGAGGTTTGTAAGTATAAATACTTTCTAAAAATGTAAATATGTTGCTCACAGAGTTCAAGATCTATGCCTTCTGTATGTGGATTAAGTCCTGTTGACAAGTAGGTAGAAACATATTCAGTTTTAAAGCTCCAGTGATTAAATTGCAATATAAATTGCAAGGAAACACAGTTTTAAGTGGAATCATCTTGCTTTTTCACTGCTTAGAGTCAGCTACAGCAGGATATCTGACAAGATAATTTTTTTATCCTCTTTGGATCATGTCTTTTCACTGCCTGGGCTTGGATAATATATTTTTGTCATTTTACCTGGAGAAATTTTGTTTTTTCAGAAGACCAAAAAGTTCTTCACTGTTGGAGTGTCCAGACAACATTTCTTTGAAAGAAAAAGCTTTAAAATATTAGATATTTGTTCATATTTGGAAAACTACAAAACTAAATTCTTGCTAGATCATTATTTCCCACTGAGTACTCTTATTCAGAAGACCTTTTCATTTTAAAAGATCTTTCATCAAATTGAATTGCATCCCAAATGGAAAGTGCACTTGCATACCTGAAGTGATAGACTCATAACTCAAAAAAAAGTGCTTCATTTGTTTTTCTTAATTCATAACGTGTGTATTTTACCTTTTCCTAAACATACTTAAACAAAATTCTGTTGACACCATATTTGTTCGGCCAGTAAGCTTACTGTCAAATATTTGTAAAGAGACACTTGTAAGTAATGAGATTTCATTATTAAGCTGCTTTGTTGTTGTTGTTGTGTGTGTGTGTGTTGAGAGGTATTGTCTATGATATGTGGAAACCTTCAAATGCTTATTTATGTGTGAGATAATTATATTTATGTCAGCAGTCCCGTCAAGTTAATGAAATTATTAAGAAGAGAGAAGTTGTTCCTATTTTCCCATTTTAGTGTTTTCAGAATTAAACCATGTATTCTGTTTCTAAGTTTTCAAAATATTAAAAGCTGTTTAAGCAGCTCTTTTTCCCCTAGATTTGCTTGTTTCTTATTGCTAGACCTACATGCTACTGAGTAGTGATATCCAAGTCCTTTAAGCAGCTTTAAAGATCTAAGTCTAATGTACTTGATAGATGCCTATGCTAATGTCATCACTTTTCCCGGTCTCGGTACTGATTTTCATAAGCATTGCTAATCAGTATGACAGAACAATATGAATTCTTTTTTAATCTTGGGAGTTCTTAGCCTGTCTTATATGTGGTCCCATACTGTAAAACATAAAAACCCCATACAATTATCTCCCTTCTTTCACAAAGGGTGTTTCCTGTATGTGAATGATTTGTTTTCTTAGGCTGCTGCTGACAGAAGTGGGATTCTGTGGCTCCTGCTGTGATCCAATACAGGTTCTTTTATTCTCTAATTTTTTAAGGAGGCCTTCAATTTCCAAGCTAGTCTGAAATATTGTGTTCCTTTTGTTGTCTGGAAACACAATCAGCAAAATACACCTTAATTATGAATTCAAAGTGAAATTACTTCAAAATTAATTTGCAAAGTGGAAAAAATAACCAACATTCTTTTATTACTGCACTGAGGAACAGCTAGGCTTCAAAAACCCACAGGGACCCTGAAAATTATGTTTTTATTATTGGTGATAAAATAGCGTTTTTTCCCCCATGCAGAAATTTTGCCCATGATTCCAAGCTTATTCAACCAATAAGAGAATGATGTCTCACAATGATACATTAGCTTGTGTCCCTCAATGCTTTAAAGATCAATGTTGGTTGCTCTATTATTTACTACTGTCATGGGTTAGTACAGTTAAGTTTTTTAGTCACAGAGGAATGTGAAAAGATTTTCTGGGTCAGGACCTGGGAATTGCTTTAGAAAGGACAGGGACCTATCAGAAGATTAGTTGGAATATTGACATCTAGTTTGACCACTAAAAATATCAGTTGCGACTTTGGGAGTATGCATATTAAACCCCCTGATTTTCTGCAGGTCACCCTCTTTTTCCCCTCTGGCCAGAGAGAGACAGGTAACATTGGGCCTGCTGCTTCCCCCTTTTTGGGGGGAGATGGCCTGAGGCCTGGCTGGATTCCATCGGCTTCTGGGTGGAGGGAGGAGGAGAGGTTGTTGCTTTACAACAACTACTTTGTCTAAACTTCCCTGGAGCAGGGAGAGATCTCTGCTTGGCCTCTGATAAGAGCTACGAGCACCATTTAGGCTGAGGTCACCCAGAGGGGTGGGCCAAAAAGGCATTTGTGATCTTGTCTGTTTTTTTTGATTCCAGACTGCCTGGGTGCTCTGATCTCTGACGTTTCTGCATGAGTTCTTCCTCCCCTCACCAGCTTGGCCTTGAAAATCTTAACACCACAAGCTGCCGCAAGAGAGAAAAAAAAACTCTGGGCAGATTCAACTCTTTCTTAGCAACATGAAGCTTCCAAGGCCTAACCCTTCCCTGAGAGAGAAAAGAAAAGGGACAGAGTGAACATAAAGAAGAAATAGCATGAAGTCAGTGGAGCGAGAGTGAAAAGACTGTTGGGACAGGAGGTGGAGGAGTTTGTTGTTCCATTCTTATTGAGCCACGGAAATGAACTCTATATTTAGATTATCCTTTTAAATCATGGGAAAGATATGCATTTGGGGAGATGATTGCTTAGATTTGTGTGTGGATTTGAACAATGTGTTTGTGATGGGCTAAGTGATACTAATCCTATAAAATGCTTGAACAGAGATAGAGATGAGAAGCCCTCTGTGCCAGTGAAGTGAGAAGATATCTCTGTACCTTGAGATGAAGAATTCTTTGCCTTTGGCGTTATTCATCTTTAAACTGTGACACCCCAATATGCAAAAGACCCATAAGAAGCTTGGGAACCTGCTAATGGGAGGGGTCCTAAAGGCAGGTTTCCCCAGGTGGCTATTTTTGTGACAGTTAAAAAACCCACAAGAGAACTGTTCTAGGTTGTCAGTGGGATCCATGACTCTAAGAGAGACTCTTCTCCTAAAGAATTGATGAAAGACTATTTTCAAATGGTGAAACTGACTGAAAATTACAAGTTTTGTCTCTTTATGTTGTTTTGTAGGAAAGTTAACAGTTTGTAGGAGGAGGGACGAGTGTTTTTAGAGTTTCATTCTGTTTTGTTTTAGTTTTTTTCCCAACTTTCTTTTTCCATTCTTTTAGTGTGTGTTAATAAAACAATTTGTTAATTTTTAAGTTCAAGCCTGCATTGCTTTTCTCCTAGTCTCTCTCCCACAGAAAGAGTGAGCACTAAGACCACTACACTAAATTTAGCAACCAGAATTTGGTGAACTTGAAACCACTGCAACTACTTAGAAATAGACACTTTCATATTTTATGTTGTCTTGCCCTCTAACAACACAGCACTCCTTTCCCATTTTCCCTTTACCAGCAAGGTCTCCCAAGCCTTTTTTCTAAAGGCAAGTTTTAAAAATAATGATCAATAAAGGACAAGATCCTGTTAATGTGTCACTTGAAGAAACTCAACCCATAAAGCTTCATGGGACCTGGAGGACTGTGTCTAAGGGTGCACAGACAATGTCTTTGAAAGGCTGCACTGTGTTATCTTTGAAAGGTTGTGGGAGATTCTAGGCAATCTGCAGCAACAGTGTAAAATGTCACATTCATATTCAAAAAAGTCCAAAAGGATCATGCTGAGAAGTGCAGACCAGTCAGCCTCATTTGGATGCAAAATGGACCAAGTCCTCTTGGGAGCACATTTCTGGACACATGAAGAGCCAGAATTTGATGACAAAGCGAGTGTGGGTTGCTGAGGGTGTATCACTCATGACATTGTGATAAAATGGCAGAATTTGGGAATGAAACAGGTAGATATAATCTATCCCTCTTAGCTTGGGGTGTCATTTGTAAGTATATGGACAAAAGAGGAGACAGAGTTACCTGAATCATTCTAGTAGTTACTGGTTCATGTATCATGTAAGGGGTAGTTACAGGTGATGTTCCTCAAGGGTCTGTCCTAAAATATATGTTGTTTAAAACACTGTGAATAAGCCAAAAGAGTATGCACTCACCAAGTTCATTTATAACTTCAACCCAGGAGCACCAGTTAACACACACTGGAAGGCAAGATGGTCATTCAGAGGAACCTGACAGAAAACAATGGACAAAAAAAAGACTGTGAAATTCACCAAGGACAAATGCAAAATGGTTGTCCTATTCTTTTAGACTTCTAATGTTTACATTTTTGTAGTGAAGTCTTCTCACAGATTGTAACATAAACAAAGTTATTGTTTTCACATTCCTCCTTGGAATGGAGGAGGGACCATTAATAGACTTCTAATCTGACCAGTGGGGTTGGAGAGGTGGAAACCTTATTCTCCAATCCCTGGTCATTGTCCAGAATCTATATAAGTGAAGTCAAGAAAATAAACTTCCCTTCTTTTTGCCCTGATGACTTAACTGTGTGAGTATAATTCTTTTTGTGTCGTCTAGCAACACAAAATCATGCACTTGAGTTGGAATAATCATGCCTTCTGCTATGATACAGACATGGGGCTCATCAGCCGCTCATTGCAACTCTGCAATAAGTGTATATCAGCTAGTATTGTTTGTGGACAAGTAAAACTATCTTTTTCTTGGACTGTATGAACAACATACTCAGGAAAATGACGATACATCTTTGCTCAGGATTTGTTAGTCCCTATGCAGTTACCAAATTCAGTTACAGTCTCCCAGCACAGCAGTGATGCTTGCAATTTAGAAGAGCTCAGGGACAGTCACTGGACAGTGGATCTGGAGCACTCACCCTATGAGGAGAAGCTATGGGGCCAGGACTTGGAGCAGAGGCAGCTTCAGAGCATCTGACAGCAATACAGTGCCTCTGGAGAAGGTTTCAAAGGGATGGAACCTTCACAGAAGTGCCCGCAGGCAGGAAGAGATATAAATAAAAATGGGGAAGATCACAAGTGGACATATGGAAAAATTCACCTTGGTCTGAAATTTCAGTGCTGACCTTTATTTAAGCAAGAGACTTTCCCAAAGACAGACTCTAATTCTTGGATTAAATAAATTTGTGGGGTGAAGAGGGGAGAAAGTAGATCACTCTTAGTGGGAAACTCATATAACATTCAGGGTTAGTGCTGCCTTAATTATTGATATGTAGTCAGCATACCATAAAATAAAATAGTGTACATTGGGAGGGATTTATAGAGTTCAAAGTTCAAAGTTCAATCCTCATCTCAAAGTACAACTAGATTAAGTATTTCAGGATATTTTTTAGCAATAAAATTGACTGAGACAAGGCACTGAGTATGTATTTTAAACTATGAAAACTTTACCGCTACCTACCTGTGCTAAATAATAAATAAGAATTTTGACTGCAGATTATAACAGTGAGTCATCATGGCCCAGGTTTTGAGAACCATCATTTGTTGTCATAATAAGTCTGCATAGAATGCACCAAAATCAATTCATCAGTCATAACTTGGCCTTTGCCACATATCAGGCATAGCTATTAAAGTGGCCAATCACATACAGAGCTAAAGTAAAACTCAGTTTTGAAGGTTACCTTTCCTTTCTGCTCAAGAAATAAATGGTGTTTAGGAGGCTGTGGGAAAGACCTAGCCTAGGTGTCACGGAAAAGCCGGACAAAGGATCTTCCCTGAACAGGTACATTAAAAAAGCAAATACTTCCTAGACAAATGTACAGGAAGTCATGTTGTCAAGGTTATGCAAAAAATGTGTTCAAAGATCAATATTTCTTCTGTGGGCTTCAATGCATGTTTACACGCTTAGTAAGAAATTTGAAGTTTTCATGGATATGAACTTGTGTCTTTATGGTTTTTAGCATGCCTTCTGAGCTAGCTTCTATATATTTAACTCTATACTGCATTGCATATTTTAAATGTAGCCTCACTTAAAATTGATCTACTAAGATCAAACTAGTTTACTTGGCTACCTTCCATCTCTTCCTTTCAGTTTTCAGTTATCCTGAAATATCTACAAGGGGTTAATGGAGACAGCATTGTGCAGCACTACAGGAACTGATTGCTTGGGCTGCTTTAGAAACAATGCATGAAAGATTTCCCTAAAGGCTGTGGTTTTTCTGTTTGAAGCCTGGAAGAATAGTACTGCTGCTGTGAAGAGATGAGGACTGAATGAAAAGACACTCTAAAAGTGCCAGTCTATCTTGCAACAACTTCTTATTCCTACTCAGCAATTAAATTTTTCAGCTGCTTGTGTGTGGAAATTGCAGCATTATCCTACTGTCTGATTTATTAGTTATGAGGGAAACAGAGAAATTAGGATAATTAGAAAAGTTGAGCTGTTGGGGTTTTTTTTGTTTAAGTTGGAATCTGAATCTCATTACTACCATTTAAATCCTTTTCTACTTGGGGAAAACAAGCAAAAATACAACAAAAAACCTCATTAAAAAAACCTCCAAACCAAAATAAAACAGAAATGGGTCTTTTGAAAAGTTATCTTGAAGAATAAAAATCCTAAGTGCTCTGTGTGATTCACTAGCCCAAAATCAAATTTCTTGCAATTTATTTCTTCAACTTCACACTCTCTTCTGTTCAGGGCCTTATCTTCTCTAAATATTGTAGACCTTGGATGCACATCAAGTCAATTTTTCCCTACAGAAGCATCAATTTCTATGTTGTCATTTGCATCTTTGCCAAATATTAATAGTTATATGTTAAAATTTAGGGCAGATTACTTCACTCTAGAAATTTCTAATAAAACACTTTTTTCTAATCCTCCCACAACAAAAGAGATTCTGACTAACAATTAAAAAAAAAAAAAAAAAAAAAATCTGATCCTGAAGATTGATGTACTGTCCAGATTGGTTATTTTGCCTTTCCCTAACATCTCTCCAAGCTTAGCTCAACAACAAACTAGGCAGTTGAAGTCCTAGTTTAATGTAAACATTATCTTCTCTTGCACTCCTTTAAAGAATGAGTAGCATTGGCAGTGATTTATGCCAAATTAATTGATGGGGTATGGTGATAGGCTCAAACCAAGACTGATTACCAGCCTGGTTTACACTGATGATGGCATGAAGGGATAAGGAGAACAAAAAGGTCACAGCACAAGGAAGAAAAGAAGAAAAGAAATAGCAGTAGAGGGCTATGGAGTAAGCCTTCCTGTAAAGGAAGTTATAAAAGAGTAAGTGCAAATATATAACAATAAAGCAGTAATGGCAGAAAGTCTGTAGGATGTTTGAGGTCCATTGATTTAAGAGGACTTCAAAATGTGTTTGAAGAGGTTTTGTCATTTCTTATGACTACAAGACACCTGCAGTTCTAGCTAGTGTGCTTAGTTAGTGTGCTTATCATAGTTATGTCTAACTGTGACCAGGCAGCAGATTACCAGGTTTTAAAATCTCAAATGCTTCAAGCTCTACAGGTATCATGATTTTTCCCTTTTTTTTGAGGAGTGACAAAAGATTGTCATGTATCACATTTGTTTCACTTCAGAGAATTCTGTAGAATTTCAAAATGTGCCTTAAATACTGGAGTGAAAATCATGTGTACACTGAAAATATTTAGTTTTATCAGGCCTTTCTCTAAGAAAAAAAGTTCATGCAGAGTTCTATATCATGGCCCTAAATGTTGTGGATCACGAAAATAAATTCTGGCATTTACCCTGCACATTTTCATTTGCAAGAACTTTGCAGCAAGTTATCTCTTTTTGAAAGTCTCTTGTATGTGTTTTGGGGAGAGGGGGAGAGTAGTTGTGCATTCAGCCTCCAAGATTATTATGTCTATTGTTACTAATTAGGAGGTGTTTATTAGCAAAAAACAAGGGATGAAAATAAAAAGCATATTTTCTCCATGACCTTGTAAAGAGAGGTCTGAAGGAAAAGAAAGCCATTGGCCTAATTAATTACCTCTGGTGTATTTGGCAAGATTTTTCTTCTTTTCCTTTTGGAGTAGCTGTGCCACTGGCCACAGGTAGAAGTAGCACACACACACACACACACACACACACACACACACACACACACACACAAGGGAACCACAAAGTTCCTTTAGCAGCCATATGGTATGAATAACAGCCTCCTGTTTATTCAGCCTTTGCTCTGTGTTTACTAGTAATGCTGCTCCTGCTGAGCTGGATAGTCTGCTCTCCTGCTGCCACTTATTTCCACCACTCTGCTCACCACTGCAACAGCAATTTCAAGGCTGTGATGTTTCTGCTGTGGTTTTCTTTGCATCCTGAACAGGACAGAGAAAGAAGCTCATTAAGATCACCATGCAACACATCAGAAGGCAAAAGCACTTACCCATATCTCTTTGTACTTTTGTAAGGGATGATAACTGCTAGAGGTGAAGAATTTAAATAAAGTTTATATTGCTGCAAAAATGCAGTCCAGCTTTCTCTTCCTATTTTCCCCCACAGTCAGATCAGGTGAACTTCTCCACTTTCATACATGCAATATGTTGAATGTAGAAAGAAAAATATCCTGTTTAGTAGAATTTAGAATTGAAATGAAAATAAGCCTGCCATCGTTGTGTCATCCATCATCGATGTGCCCTTGGTAATTTTGCTTAGTCATATGTCAAAACTAAGTGAACTAGAAGCAAACTGAACTCAACAAATAATAAACTGGAATAAGAAAGAAAAGAAAAAAAGAAAAGAAAAGAAAAGAAAAGAAAAGAAAAGAAAAGAAAAGAAAAGAAAAGAAAAGAAAAGAAAAGAAAAGAAAAGAAAAGAAAAGAAAAGAAAAGAAAAGAAAAGAAAAGAAAAGAAA
>JANEHK010000059.1:2206852-2234150 GCA_025960845.1 Tachycineta bicolor | reverse complement strand
GCATGTTTTTCTTTTCCATTTAAGACTATTAACTTTGAAGGTGAACTGCCTCATAAAATTATGAACCTACTAGTCTAATTCAGAGCAGCTGGAACACAAGATATTGTTTTTGATAGTATTCCAGCAAAAATACAGTTAATTTGTAAAAAGCTCTTTACAATCTATAAAAAAGCTTACATCCAGAAATTACTAACCATGGGAGTCAAAACAGGAATCTGCAATGATTTGCATAAGACTGCTATCTAGCCTGTTCAGAAAGCCAGGGAAAATAATGAGCCATTGACTGGCCGTAAGAAGACCTGGTGGTTTGTGACAGAGATGCCAATACATCCATTTCACACACATGTCTGTTGAAACTGCAGCACACCAGGAGGAGAGAGAATGGCTTCAGCTATGAAATCACTCACCATGCATTGCATATCTTGCTACAGATGTTTCAAGAAGCCTGCAGTTCATTTTAATACAAATGAATTTGCACCATCAGTTGATGGTATTGAACTTGAGAAGAGTCAGTTACTTTTCCACTGCCTAGCACCACTCCACATGGAGATTCTCTGCCCAGCTGGGGCCAATCTGGTGGCAGAAGCAAGAGGTTAGAAACCCAAAATGTCATTCACATTATAAACAGTGTTTAGATGTCTCCCTCTGCACAGCTGCTTTGATTCCACAGAACTGGGGAGGGATTTCCATGTGGCATCTACCAGCCACACGTGAAGTCATCTTGCCTGTAGTTAGCTGGGAGATTTCTGTGCCAAATCCCATCTTTCAGGTGCCACCTGACAGCACTCCCCAGGGCCATATAATTTATGCAGTCATGAATGACACCAGACAAGCTGATAGGCCAAAATCCAACTCTATCCCTGAAGCAAGGCTCAGTGAGGATTCTAGGACACTGGCAACACCATCAATTGACCTCTGCATTGTTGTTGGGACAAGGTATCATGCAGTTCCTGGCACCTCTGTGATGATACTTCTCTTGATTTTTCAAGTAATGAGCTTTAGCAACATTTACTCTTTCACACAGCAAGCTCCACCTAGCCTCTGAAAATGCCTTACTCTTGTTCATTCTGACAGGAATGTTTTCCTTCACAGTTAATAGGAAAAGGCAAGAAGTGATGAATTATGAACGAAAAAACTTGTGAAAATTCAAATCACGGTAGTAAGAGAAAGCTGAATGTGGCTTGATTCAAATGCATATGTATACTCATTTTCAGCCAATTTACTTTGTTGTACAGAAATCAACAAATGGGAAATTCAAATATTACTCAGCAGGTCAGATTGTATGGCCAGTTTCAAGTCTGTGTTGACAGTCTTATCAGTATACCTATTTCAACGCTTCTGTTAATTATAAAAGTATTTAAATTTCAGAACTATCCAGATTTTAGTAATTGTTCTGATGACTTAGGCCTGCATCATGCTTAAAATTCATAAATCTGAATGGTGATTGGACAGAAGTATAAAAGAATGAACATTCAGGCCAAGCCTTCATGGAAACAAAAAGCTTGTAATTTTAAAAGTACATTTATGGGCACTCTTTACTTTACTTTTTTGCCGAGATGTTAAGGCACGGCCACATAGCAAAGTAAAACCTAGTATGAAAAAGGTTTTCATCATCAGAGTTGACTGTCTCTCCACTTGAGCACAGAATTATATATCTTAGCATTGCATGGAATAAACACAAAGAGCCTTGAATCTTGAGGACAGTACCAGAAATAAACTGCTTTATACATAGTTTCACTGACAAATTGAAGCTAAACCAGGTCTGTTAAAGGAGCAACAGAGGAGATGAAACTACAAGGAGATGAATTATCTATTAACAGGCTTATAAGAAAAACTGCTTGGGGCAGAAAATTAAATTGAGTGTAATATATGACATGACAACAATTCATAACAGGAACTGAAAGTCTGATAAGTATTGTTGCATTGACATTTAGCACTTTCCATGAGATAAATACTATTAATGGTTTGGATTTGATATGGTCATTAACATGTAGCCTAATTCTACTTCTATATCACTATTAATCAGGATTATATCTAGCTGAGTAAGTAGCTCCACTCAGCATTTCCAGGCTCCCAAATATCAAATTTTAAAAGGTGGAAAAACTAATGGAAGGAAAAAAGAAAAAAAAAAAAAAAAAAAAAAAAAAAAAAAAAAAAAAAAGGCAATATTTTCATTTCTGCTACTGGAGCCTCTGTCCTGAAGAACATGAAATGTATGCAAAACCTCTTGCATATGGATGCTTCAAGTGGAGAGACAGATACTTGTTATTGAAAACAGAAGAAGTGAATGTTTCTGTAGAGTATGCCATGGACTGCACTTTGGTTCTGCAGCCAAGATCGCAATTTTAATACTGCATGTTTCTTTAGAGGGATGGAGCACCTCTCTATGAGGAAAGGCTGACAGAATTGGGACTGTCCGCTCTGGATAAGAGAAGGCTTTGGGATGACCTTACTGCACCCTTTCAGTACCTGAAGAGAGCCTACAAAAGAGGTGGAGAGAGACTATTTACAAGAACATGTAATGACAGAACAAAAAAAAAAGTGAAATTGCTCCAAACTGAGACAGCAGGTTTAGATTATATATTATGAAGAAATTCTTCATTGTGAATTTGGAGAGACCTGGAACGCATTACCCAGAGAAGCTGTGGCTGCCCCATCCCTGGGACTGTGTACAACCATGCTGAATGAAGCACTGTGAAGTCTGCTCTAGGGGAAGGAGTGTCTGATCATGGCAGAGGGCTTAGAACTACATAATCTTTAAAATACATTCCAATCCAAACCATTCTATGACTCTGTGATTCTATATATCACCAGAAATCACAGTGGAAAAATACATGAATTTGATATGATGTGGTTTAAGAGGCAATAAATATCAAATTATAATTTAAATTCAGTATAAAATTCAATTATAGTACCAAATCAAATTATAGAATAAAATTATCTTCAAGTTTTTCTCATTTGGAATGACTCTAGAATTTGCTTTTCAAAATGTATAATTGTTTCCCAAAGTTAGGAGAGTGGAGAATATACATGAAGGGTAAGATTTGACTTCCATGTGACTAATGGAGCTGGCTGCTATTTTAAGCAGAAACCTGTTAGATTGATATTGCGTGGAGCAGAGGAAGGTCATGAAAATTAACATAAATATGAGAAATAACAATCATTAGATATCAGAGTTTAACAAGTCATTTGAATAGATAAAATAGCTGAATTTTATGAGTCTTCAGGCCATGTACAGATTTGATGTACAGGACTGGAAATCTGGTTATGTTGATTCTGCATTTTTCCTAAGTGCTGAGAAGCACTTGTAAAACAAATCAGTTTCTATGGGAATACTTTCTACAAAATCAGTGCCTCCCAAAAAGAGGATGATGAGGAGATGTGTCCCTACAAATATACACAACTTTTCCCCATTGTTTCAGAACAGCTGGTCTTTGTTCTACAGGTAATAACATAGGTATTTCCAGAACCTGCTACCATCACTCACTATGTAGGGTTTTACATGAGGAATTCTGTTGATGCTTGTTGTTACAAGGATCAGTAGCAGAATCTAGATGTGATTAACATGAGGCAAAGCCCAGGGGAGAGGAGGGTGTGGGAATACTTAATAAATGCATAAAAAATATAACTCTAAATACATACACAGTTTAGGGGTTTTAGAAATATTGATTTCACCAACATGGTAAAGACTGCTGAATACTCCAAGTTACACATCCTGAGCTTCCTCTGATAGCCAGAAAGCAAATATACCAGAAAAATATATGAATAATACTATGGAAAAAATATCTCATGATAATCTAATACAGATGTTTTAAAACGTTCTGCTCCCTTTTTCCTCCACTAAGTTTTAACCTTTTCGGCCACTAGAAGTTCACAAAAAGACATATAATCTCCTTATATCTGTGTTTTCTATACAATATAATTTCAAAGCCAGCCAGAATGCACCTGTTCTTAGGGAAAATGTCTGTGATTTGGTGGTTTGTGGTTTTTTATTATTTTATGCCATCTTTCAACAGATTCTATTGTATTTGTCATATTGATGCAAGCAGTGTTTTGGTTTTCCACTTCTAGCAACCAAGACATTTTCTTTCTCACTGTTAAACATATTGTTCATATTTCAACAGTTACCCGAGATGAAGGCAGCCAGAGATATATTTTGGTTCTAGTCTTATAAGAGGCTTTTACTACCTTTCAATAGAGAGTACTTGATATCTGCAAATTTCCCATGGGACAGCTTGCTTGCATAGTCTGGATTTTCATTAACATTCTGCATTCTTGGCCTGTTTATAGCTTGTCAGGACTCATTTATACCTTGAGTCCCTGTAGGAGTGCTTGGCTCTGGTCTTGTTAAACAGAGTAGCAGTGATGGCCGATGTCTGCAGCAGATTTCAAAGTATCTGGTCAGTGGGGTAAAGTAACAGTGTGGAAGTATGCCCCACTTCTCTCTCTCTTGCTCCTAAGTCTCTTTGTGTTATGGAGCTAAAAGATGCTTTGGTTCTGTGGAGGTCATTTTCACTGGTGTTTATGAGTTGGTTGTCATGTTGCGCGGTAGTTGTGAAGCATAGTTTCATGGCCACCCATGCTGTCTTCACCTTTACTTCTAGAGATGCTGTGAAACTCTGAGCAAGAGACTGAGGAATCTGGAGATAGCATTAGCTGGTGTTCAGGACCTTCTAATACCTGGGCATGACTAACTCTGGGCTCCCTACATTGGTCCATGGACTTATCCAACACACAGCTGCTGTCACCTACAGACACCTGTAACACTTCTGCCTTATACTCTTAAGCACCCTTCTCAGACCTGAAGGGCTGGTGAGTTAACTGAAATATTGCTGTGGCACAATGCTCATTTCCAAGTCATGGCCTACAAAGGGATCTTCTAGAGAGGTTGATTATGCAGAAGTTAATAATTGAGTCTGGTACTGTCTCATATCCAGTTAGCCTTAAGCTTGGATGTGCATCTCTCTCATGGTTTTCTCGCCTACCAGACCCTACCAACTCTTTCCTCCTTCTACGTTGCTATTACTGCTGATTACTAGGAATAAATGTGTAAGCTGATGATATCAGTGCCTGGCCAGACATGGCCTCAGAGTGCGTGGATGTTTTATGTCACTCACAAAAGTGATTAATCTTCACCCTCATCTGCAGGTGGCATCTGGGGGTATGTACTTTGGTTTTCTGCATCCAGCAGCCTGTCACCTGGGCAGTGACTATTTTTCCTAGTGAACAACAGAACACACAGCCAGAATGTGCAGATATGGAGGTGCCTATAGAAGGGAGAAGAAAAGTTAAACAGAAGGGTTTTCATGTTAGTGAACCACATAGTCTTCAATGCACAGTGATGTGTTTCCATATGCAGTTCTTAAAGCACTTTTCAAACAAAGCTTTGTTATAAGGACTCTACAGGGTCTGCCTAGTTAAGGGTGTCTTGGTTGATTGCTAGAAATGAAAAACAGCAAAAGACATGGGTCAAGCTTTGCCCCATAAATGCAGATGACCCTTATATCATTCATCTATTTAATTGCATTTTTGCAGGTATAAATGTTGTGTTGCCTATATATTACCTTCTTGTTGTTTAGATTGCCTTTTGTATTTTCAGTTCAAAAACAGCATCTTAAGGCAGGGGATCTGTTCAGGAAGAGATCTCATTTTCCAGTGTGTTTATGAACTAAGCTTATAAGAATAATTTGCAAAGGTGAACCAAGGAGAAATTAGAAAAGGGGATATACTTGGGCCCTATTTTACTCTCTGAGAGACTTTGTTACTGTCCCCCATGAAGATCAATATATCTGGATTGGTAGTGCTCTTGCTGTGGGCTCTTCATAGAGTGGTTCCACTGCAAAAGACATTTCCTTCTACTGCAGGTGTTTCCTGTCCTGGGTCTCCAGCCTCATTGGGCCAGCCCTGACAATTTGGGGGAACAGAGGGTGTCACTGATGCATTTCTGTATGAGAGTGGCTGCATGCAAGAAAACACATGCTGCTCTTTCGTAGGAGTCATTAAATAAAATGTTCTCCAACTGAAGGGAAAGTCAACAGATGTCTTCTGGTGCTAGCTTTCACAGCCTATATCTCAAAATCAACTACCCTCTCTCAATCAAATAACAAAGTTTTGCTTTGGAGGTTGAAATGTCAGATCATTGTAGGAATATGTCTTCTTTGTGAGATTGGATGTTAATGGCCAGATGAAATTGTTATGGGCAATTAAGTGGTATCTGCCAGAGACTCTTGATCTTTTTGTTTTTCAAACAACCAGCACCTATAGTTTTGGCCCACCTGGCTATTTTCTATCTTTCCATTACATAAGAATGAGCTAATGCTGGCATGGGATAAGCAAGAAAAATCTAGAAAAGCACCGACAGATCACTTGAGTGTAAAAACCAGAAATGTTCAAATAGTACAAGTTCAATGAAGTATTCTGTTACAAACCTCTTGTTCGAATTTTTGCATTAATTACTTGAAGCCACTGCCATTGTTCTCTGTTTAAGGATTTTTTTCTTGAAAAAATGCTGCCAGCTTATCCAGGAGTATGCTGTGGGAGACAGTGTCAAAAGCCTTGTTAAAGTCCAAATAGACAACATCCACCAGCCCTTCCTGCATCCCCCAGGTGGGTCATAAAAAGCGACCAGATCAGTCAAATCGACCAACCCCTCCTAAACCCATGCTGGCTGGGTCTGATACTCTGGACATCCGCAAATTCTGTGTGATGACACTCAGTATAAATTGTTCCATTATACTGGGTACTGAGGTTAGGTAACAACCCTATAATTACCAGGATCCTCTTTCCCACTGTTTTTGTGTACAGGTGTCACACTGGCCAGTTTCCAGTCATCTGGAATCTCCCCAGTGAGCCAGGACTGTTGGTAAATGATGGAGAGTGGCTTCGCAAGCTCATCTGCCAACTCCCTCATCACCTCAGGGTGGATCCCATCTGGGCCCATAGATTTATGAACATCCAAGCATCTCAGCAGTTCTCTGACTGCCTCCTCCTGAATAATGGGGGGACCATTCTGTTCACTAGCACCATCATCCAACCCTAGAGAACAGTTGTCTTGAAAGCAAGTTGTCTTCCGACTGAAGACCGAGGAAAAGAAGGTGTTAAGCACCTCAGCTCCTGCAGCTACAAAGTTTCCTCCCACATCCAGTAGAGATAAAGATTGGCCTTACCCTTCCTTTTGCCATTAATATATTTGTAAAAATATTTTTTTATTATCCTTTTCAGAAGTTGGCAAATTAGGTTCAAACTGAGCTTTGGCCTCCCTAATTTTCTTCCTACATGTCCTAGAATCCCCCTTAAATACTTCCTGAGACACCTGACACTCCTTCCAAAAATGATACATCCTCTTTTTATTCCTAAGTTGCTCTAAAACCTCCTTGCCCTTCCAGGCTGGACGTTTACCTCGTTGACTCATCTTTTGGCACACAGGAACAATCTGTTCCTGTGCCCTCAAAATCTCTGTTTTGAAGCATGCCCACCTTTCCTTAAAGCCTTTGTTTTCAAGGGCTGCTTCCCAAGGAACTCTCTGAATTAGTCTCCTAAATAGGCCAAAGTCTGCCCTCTGGAAATCCAATGTAAGAGTCTTATTGGTGTTTCTCCAGATTTTACCAACTATTGAGAACTCTATAATTTCATGATCACTCTGCCCCAATCGGCCTCCAACCACCACATCTCCCACTGGTCCATCTCTATATGCAAACAACAGATCTAACATAGTCCTTCCTCTGGTGGGTTCCCTCACCAGCTGCAACAAAAAAATTGGCCTCAACACACTCTAAAAATTTCCTGGACTGCCTCTTTTCTGCTGTATTTCGTTCCCAGCAGATGTCTGGCAGGTTGAAGTCGCCTACAAGAACACGGGCTGACGATCCTGAAACATTCCTCAGCTGCTTATAGAATAAGTTGTCCACCTCTTCCTCCTGGTTGGGTGGATGATAACAGACTCCCAGTAGGACGTCAGCCTTGTTGGCTTTCCCCTTAATTCTGACCCACAGACATTCAACTCCATCTTCCTTAGTTTCAATACCTATGGTGTCAAAACACTTCTTAATATAAAGGGCCACCCCTCCACCTCTTCTCTCTTTCCTGCCTCTTCTGAAGAGCTTGTAGCCATCACGTGCAGTGCTCCAGCCATGTGACTCATCCCACCATGTTTCCATGATGGCAGCTACATCACAGCTTTGCTGTTGCACCATGGCCTCCAGCTCTTCCCACTTTATCTACATTTTTTTTTTCCTCTTTTATTAGTAATAGCTATGCGGTACTTTAAATTTAAAATAACTAAATGGAAGCTGACCTACACAGAATTAGGAAATGTTTTTTTTGCATTATGTCTTTTGCAAAGCCTAAATAAACTCATGATTTGTCAATGTACCTTCCTGCACAATATTTAAAAGGTCTACTCCTAAGAAGGTTATTTTTACACTTAAGGGTGTAAGTGTTGAACTATCAAAAAGGAATGCAGGTCGTCGTCGCCGTCTTCTTCTTCTTCTTCTTCTTCTTCTTCTTCTGCTTCTTCTTCTGCTTCTGCTTCTTCTTCTTCTTCTTCTTCTGCTTCTGCTTCTTCTGCTTTTAATTCTTCTTTCAGGGAAGTAGCACTTACTGCTCCATATAAGAAAATAATTTCAGAAAATATGTGCTTTAAACACAAAATAATTGTCTGTCCTATTAAGTGAATAGAGGGTACTGTCTCTTAACTGTTGAATAGCTTTTCCAGGCTGGGTGTCTATGAATGATTTAAGTTTCCTCCTGTCACTACAACTGTTCTACTTTCATTTGTTAGTGGATATGATGCAATTGGCCAGCTCAGCAATGACAGGCCCTCCTGTTAGGTCTTTCCATTGTTTGTGTAGTACCAAGAGAACTAAGGTTTTGAGTCTGATCAAGTATTAGGCTAATTCTCTGGTAAAATGCTGAATGAAATAGTGTCAAAGGCTTTATTACAATCCAGGTTAAAAAATATCCACACAGCTTTTCCCTCATCCACTAAACAGATCACCTTGTTGTAGAAGGAGATCAGGTTGGTGAAACCATACCCAGCCTTTCGTAATGCTCTGCTGACTGGACCTGATACTATGATTGACCTGTATGTGCTGCATGCACAGTCTGTAAATGAAATAATCCAGCTTATTTGTTTTCAACTAAGTCATTCACCCATCAAATCCATTCCTCTTCATTTTAGGGGTAGGAACATTGTGTGGGACAGTATCAAATGAGCAAGTATAGGCAGATGACATCAATCACTTTCCTTTTCCACAAATGCTGTAATACACCACTGAATCACATTAAATTTGTGAGACATGATTTGTCCTAAGCGAAGCCACACTGGCCATAACCAATCACCTCTGTGTTTTCCATGTGCCTTAGCATAGTTACCAGAAAGATCTGCTCCGTGATATTGCCAGGCACAGATTTGATATTCACTGATCTGTAGTTCCTCAAGTTTTCCTTTTTCTCTTTTCCAAAATGGGGAACACACTTTTTAATCACTGGAAAGTTCACCAAAATTCTACACTGATATTATGGATAAGGGCTTGGCAACTTTTTCCACCAGTTCCCTCAGAACCCTCAGATGCATCTAATCAGGTCTCACAGATCTGAGTATATTGATGTTCCCAAGATGATTTGAACTTGATATTATTTCTATACCTTCATTTGGATATTGTGCATTGGGTTATGTGTCTATGTTTCTTGCTATTGAATACTGAGGGAAAAAGTTTTTTGAATACCTCACGCTTCTCTGTGTCAGTTGCAACTGTATCTCCCATTTCACACCTCAAGGTGGGTGGTACAATTATCTTCACCCTCTTCTGTTACTCTAAGTGCCAGAAAAAAATCTTATTATTATGTTTCACATCCCCAGGCAAGTTGAGTTCCATCTCTGCCTTGAATTTTCTGATCCCCTCCTTTGCTCTCAGGTTACATCCCTATCTCTCCAGGATGCATATCCTTGTCTCCAGTGCTTTCCACTTTGTTTTGTGTTTTGGTTTGGCTAAGAGGTCTTGACTTAGCCATGCTGATCTCTTCCTGCTTCCCTTCCTGACTTTTTCTTCTACCCCTAACCCCACATCTCTGATAAGTTCTTCTGCAACAGTTTTTCTACTGAATAATAGGTTCAGCTGTGCCTCTCATCTGGATGAGTTTTCAATCACTTGTACTAGGAAATTTCCCTTAATGCACTCCTCTACTTTATTGGACTGCTTGATGTTACTTGTTGCACTTTTCTAGCAGATGTCTTGGTGGCTGAAGACCCCTATCAGCATTAGAGCCTGTGACCATGGTGCTGTCTGCAACTGAATAAAGAACTTTTCATAAGTCTCCTCATCCTGATCATGGGGTCTTTACTGGGCACTTGCCTGAAAGTTACCATTGCTTTCTTGATCTCTAATTTTCACCCATCAGTTCTTAACCAGCACACTGCTGCTCATTGAAGATAGCTCTGTGCAATCAGCCCCATTTTTGACACAAAGAGCAGCTCATCCACCTCCCTTCTTTGTCTGTCCCTTCAGAATATTTTGTAGCTGTTAGACAAAGCATGGGGTCTTTATTCTGGTTCCTGACTCTTATCTTCCAGCTCTGGGCTCCCCCAGAACAACATGTAAGTAAAAAAGGCCTTAACTACCCCTTATTTTTCCTTATTCTTTGTCACTATGTTTCCCTCTGCATCCAATACTGGATGAGGATTCTCCTAACTTTCCTTTGTCCTGGTTTAGGGCAAATTTGGGAGAAAAAATTCCTTCCTCTGAGGTCTGTCTGAGGAGAAAACCTAAATGGCCCCTCACCCCTAATCAGTCTGGTAAAGAACTTCCTTGGAGAAAAGTGGAAAAAGCTATTTTAATTAACAAACAAAGTGCCCCCAAGTACAAAGAATGAATAATATGAAACAATAAAACCTCTCATTCTGGAGTGAGATGACAAATTGAGAAAGTTCTTACCATGGGTGTAGCTCGGCTCTCTCTCAGTCTCTCCTCACTCCTGGTCCCTCTGGTGCTGCTGGAAAATGCCAAGGTCCAGGCCCCAGTGGGCAGCGGGTGCAGCCCCCAGTGCTCCCCTGGGTTTTCAGTCCAAAGCAGGTTTAAACAGTCCCAAGGAAAAAACAAACAAACAAACAAACAAACAAAACAACAAAAACAAAACAAAACAAAACAAAACCAACCCCCAGTCTTGGGAACTTTTCTGCCCCAGCTAGCTGAAACCTAACTAAAAGCCAGAAGATTTCTGTCTTGCAGTCTCTCCAAGCCTCAGCTGAACACCCAGCCCAAAGAAGAATGTGGAGGAGCCAGGCAGTTCTCTCAAAACAAACTCCGTGCTTCTTTGTTCCCACTTCGCTTCCAGAACCAGTCTTAAAGGCACAGAACTCAATGTACAGCACAAACAGAACAGATTATTGTGGATACAAGCATCATAAAGTCACCCTAGGACACATTTTGTTCTTAACACATATGTATACACACACACACACACATATATATATATATACACACATATTTATATATACATATATTTCTTACTTTCTTTTATGGCCATGGTCAAATTGAGTTCTATCTGGGCTTTGGCCCATCTAATTTTCTCTGTGAATAACTTCACAACATCACTGTAATCCTCCTGGGTTGTCTGCCCCTTCTTCCAAAGGACATAAAGTCTCCTTTTGCCCGTGTATTCCTGCCAAAGCTCTCTGTTCAGGCTGGCTAGTCTTTTTCCTCATCACCATCTTTCAGCACAGAGGGACAGCCTGCTCCTCTTCTTATAAAGAGACTTTATTTAAGAATGTCCAGCCTTTCTGGACTCCATTGCCCTTCAGACAGACTGCTAGAGAACACTGTTAACCAGGCTCCTAAAGTGGCCAAAGCGTGACCTCCAGAAGTCCATAAAACTTTAATAAAACCATCACAGGTACAGAAATTGTTTTGTCAGCTTTCCTGGAAAGGATCACCCCTAAAGGCAACCATGGGTACAAATCCATAGTTCTGTCTGTCACTCTTAACTTCACTTTTTTACACTTCCTTCTTCCTTGCTTATATTATGTGCATTTCACTCAGGTTTTAATACAGTCTATTTTAGACAAAAGTGTTGAAGAAATGTTGTTGCCAAGGGTTTTCCCATACCTTGTACAAGTTTCATGACTGTGAACTACTGAAGAAATATTTTTTTGTCTATAGAACTATCTTTATGCATATTAATAACAACAATAATTAAAAAGGAATCTTACTCTTAAAGTTTTTAACAGAGTCAAGAGGGTTCCTCACTGATGTTTTTAAGAAATACTTAACAAATTTGCAGAAGAAAAAAATCACATCATTCAAATGTTTCAAGTAAGAAGTTTTTAAAGTAAACCAGGTAAACATTTGTGATATACCATTCAAGTTTATGCATCATTCATTTCTGAATTAGCCTAAGGTACATATTTGATCCTCATATAAGCAAATTATTTGCTGAAACAGGGAGTGAAGTGGAGTTACATAATCTATTAGTTCTGTGAACTTTCTTCTTTTAAGCCAAAGCTTTTGCTCTTCATACTGTAGAAAGTAGCACTCCGGAATTCAAAAGCAGGTTTAAATAGAATTCAAAATGTAGGTTTAAACTTCTGAGAGATATGCATTTTAATAATAACAAGCCTTGAGCCTGAGTAGTAATCATGAACCTAAAATGGAAGAATGAAACTAGAACTATTTAACACTGCTCTATTAATCCACATATGAGTGTACAGTGCTTCTCTTCAAACATGCTTTTATGAACTTCAAACTGCAAGATGAAAAGCTATGAAATACAAGAAGTATGCATATCTTAGATTGAGTAATGTAAAAACTAAAAATATTCTCTTGGAAAAAATATCCTAAAAATGTTTCAATCACTATTTGTGTAAGGTTTTAATTTTCTAAATCACCATTTAAAATACACCACCTTCAATTCTCTGTGCATACACTGATATTGTGACAGGTGTTTCACCTGTTAAAGAGTTCTCTTAGATGCAATACCATTGATAAGTGATTATATTTGTATTAGGGTACTGCTTAGTGATGTCTTCCCTTTGCTACTCCTGTACAAATCAAAAATATTTTCCATAAAATATTTTCTACAGAACTGACAACCTTGAAAATTGTCTTTTAAGATCCCAGTATTGTACCTGACAGGTGTAGGTGTTAGTTCACCTGGTAATCAGTGACAAATCTCTACTGATTCTAGTAATTAGAGTGAATCTCTGCAGAAGTAATAGGGCACAATTAATGCCTCTGACCTAATCTCATATCAAGTCATGTTCTCTGAGCAGTTCTACCAGGATGGCTACCTTCTGCATCACTAAAAAGCATACAAATTTATCACTTATATTGCTCCTCTACAGAGCAGTAGCTGGAGACTGGAAATCATCAGATAAAAATCTTCCTGTAGCTACAAAATACCTGGTGATGATCACAGGAGCATGTGTGTAGTGTTGTTCTTGATTAGGGCTTTTGCCTTGAGAAAGCTTTAAAAGCTCCATATCCTAGCAAGTTCTAATTTAATTACAACTTGCATAAAAAAAGTTGGGTTTGAAGTGTTTATGTAATAATCACTTCCTCAATGTCAATAGAATTATTATTATTTAAATTAACTACTTTATATAAAATTGCTAATTTGCTAGTCTATCTCTGGGTTTAGATTCCTCTGTATCAGAAAAGCAGGTCATGTCCATTTGCTTTTTAATTCATTTGTTTTTTAAGTAAACTGTGCTCTTTTAAGCACTATTTCTTCCTTGTATGTCAGGAAATTACAGAGAAAGCATATATGTATTTGTGTATTGTATTTTCTAGAAGTTTAAATTCTAGCTGAAATCTAGAGTACTACTGAAAACCTAAAGAATAAACATCCAGTGAGAACATATTGTCCAATTAAAGCATATCTCAGCTGTATTACCAGCTGAAACACAGTGTAATTCATTAAACAAAGAGATTCTTATCCCTGGTTGAGAAACTGGCAAACCCAAAACTTACATGGGTGTTCCTGTTAACAGTTTTGTAGCTGTCAGGCATTATCTTAGAATAGCAGTGTGCTGCAGCTGACAAGATCGTGTGTAAATTTAGTTATCATTTCACTGAGTGTTTGAGTTGAAGGAAAATTGTTAACGGAAAAGCAAAATAAACTGTTCCGATGATGTAAGTATTGGAAAGAAAGCTTTATCTATGGGAATTGTCATATAGAAAAAGATAATATTTTCAATAAACTTATACATTTACATAGCCTATTTCCTTTGGATGCCTCTTTTCTCTCTGATTCTTTAGTTCTAGTTAAACCATGCTGTTCTTTAAGTGGATTTTGCATTTGTACATTGCAGTGGTTGCTCCTGGAGAAGTAGTGCAGTGGGGTCACACAATCTAACTGGTATTGATGTCAAAATATAGCCTCTGGCAATTTGAATGAATCAAAAGTACAATTAGCCCAGGAACACTGATATGTGCACCTCCACAATTTGCAGCTTGCGGAGAAAAGAAGAAATTAAAATCTCTACTTTCTCATCTGCAAAAGAAAGAAATAGTACTTTTATATGCCTGTTTCTCTAGGGATATTGCTGATGGAATATGGTAATCAAATTAATTTACAGCTCTGTACATTGTGAGGTATAGTTTTTTTCAAAGCTTTCTATAAAATATCAGTTGTCCTCTTCATACAAAAACCCCTGTATCTAATAATACTACATTGTGGGAATTTTCATATGAACAGTCAACTGAGGTGCAGGCTTGCACAAAAAAATACTGCTGCAAGATTCAAATCCATTTGTCATAGCCTTGAGAGTCATGAGTCTCTTCCATGCTTTAAAGTGAAAGAGAGGGAAAAATGCTTTTGTCATTAAAAAGTATATTAGATATCATGCTATCATCTTAGAAAGTAGTGCGCAAATATTTTTAAATTAGAGTTTATTTTTTCTCTAGAGACTCTCTTGTATTACACTTAATCATTATTCATTAATTAATTAATCATTAATGACTAGGCAAAATTGCTGTTTACTGCATTTGAAAGCCTAAATCAGTAACCATTTTCCAGAGATGTTTTATGCCTGTATTTCTTAATGCATGTTTTATATTTAAAGGTGTATTGAAGCATTAAAACAGAAATCTTAAAATGAACCTATTAAGAACATGGAATGAGACAGAAGTAAAAATTAGAATCTGTGCTTGGCAGAAACTTGAAATTATAGAATTACCCCAGGAAGATGGGGGATTTTGGCATCCTTGCACATAGAAATTAGTTCTGCAAAGCTATGGTTCAAAAAACAAGAGTATTGTGTCTTTATGCATTAAAGGTTATGCATACTGAATCAAGAATAATGGATTACCATGACAAGGATGTTTTCAGATTTGTGGAGTTAATGATTACTATATTTTTTCCCTAATACTTTTCCATAATTTTATGTAGACTTTCTATCCTTGCTTTGATTAAGTCTATTAATTCTATGAAGTCGAAAACTTTTATGGTGAGCAAATTCCTTATGACATTTTTAGTGGGATTTAAGCATGTGAGAGGGCAAAATGCCTGGTTCACAATAATCTCCTAAGGCTGTTATGAAATACTCAGTCTGAGTTAATTTCTACCACAGTATTATTCATCTGGGCCACCTCTTATCCTACACCTGGAGGTAAAACCTCAACATCTACAGAATGATGATATAACTGCATCTATAAATGCTTCCAAATTAACAATACTTTATAACAATTTGGTATTCAATTTCTTTAGGGAAGGAAAAAGGCAAGGAAAAAAGTAAAATTTGCTAAAATGTAGTCCATGGACTCGAATGTTACTGAAGTCAAGAGTGTGGCTTTGTGCACATGCTTATATGCTATTAAATTTCAGAAATCTTCTTGCATTAACTTAAAGATATCTGTCTGGTTTTGTTTGGATATTAATTTCCTGTGAAAATGTAATCCTGTGATCAATTTGTGACTATTTGTCGGCAGAATATGCAAATCGAGCACTCAAGAAAACAGACCAGTTTTAGGGTTCCCAAGCCTGAATTTGAGTAAGTTTACACAGCAACATTGCAACTCAGTGCAGCAGTATGCAGCCCAGAGATTTTCCTAGATATGAAACTATTACACATAAGGTATTATACATTGTTCTGTGTGTTCTACAAATCAATCTTTAATTCATAATTCTGTTTGTATAGCCAAAGCACAGATGTAAATGATGAACTAGTAAATTTAGTGCATGATGCAGAAGGTTGAAGAAAACATTTTTAAAAACCTAATCTACACTTCATGTTGCCTTATCTACACTTCATATGTTACCTTAATGATTATTTCCTTGATATAACAGTATCCATGTATAAAATAATTCTCTCCCTCTTCAGAGGGAAGATACACTGAATTCATTACATGGGTTGTTTAGCTAAAAACACCTGTAAATGTATCCTTTAATGAAAAGAAAACTGAATAAAATCTGCTTAGAGTTCCGCAGGCCAAGAAATGCCCCCTGCACCTTAAGCTATTTATACTAAGTTGAAAGTAAAATGGTCCAAAAGAAATTTCCTTATTCCATTGAAAACTCCATCCTGTGATTTTATAATATTCAACTATTGTAGATGAAATTAAATCGAGGCTGATCCACCTAGACAGTGTTGGAGAGGATGAAACAGGAAAACCTTACAAATGTGATTGCTTGGCAAAAGATTCTAACAGCATGAAACCTATGAGTGAAATAGAAATGAAAGCAAGCTTTGAGATGTAGGATGCCAAGCAAGAAGACAGTGATTGAGTTATGTTGTAACACATTAATTTGGTTTATATTGTGTTTCATTTTTATATTGGGGTTTGTAATGTTTTCCTATTGTATCCTCCATCCTCCACACTGGAATGTAACCCAACTCTGTTCCTCTCCCACCTTATCCCTGATTGGGTAGGGGCTTGTCCCTGCCTCTGGGACCTGTCCCCTGGGAAAAAGCCCTGGGATGGGTGGAGCCAAGAGCACTCTGGCTCCAGCGAGGACAGGAAAGGAGCTAAAACTAGCTTTTGGGCAAATAAAGCAATAATTTCCCCTCCTGGACAAAGAGCAGGCTCTTTCCTTTTGCCATTGGCAGTTGTCTGGATCTCATAAAGAAACCCCACAGAGTTAGCTGAAGGCAAGATCCCTGTTGATTGAGCAATATCCCTAACTGACAAAAGGATGCCAAAGGTCCAAGGGGGAGGGGCCCTGCCAAGGTGGCAGGGAGAAGGAGTCTGGAAACTAGCTTTTAGGGTTTGGAATGTGGCACAGTATGGTAATGTAGTAGTTCCTATAGGCTGTATGTAAATTCTGTAGCAATTGTGTCTTGTACTGGTTGGTTAGTGTAAACTGGAATGTTCAACACAGAAAGAGATAAAATAATTTTAACAAGAACTGAGGCCTCTTGGCTCAGGCATGCTTTTAGCTGTGGCTGGCAGCTTAAGCAAAGCTCTTGCAATAAACCACATGTTTCAAGAGCTGCCCTGGACTCCAGAAATCTCTCATCACTGCCCCCACTCTTTCTCCCACAGACAGCCTCCTCTCTACATGTACATGAACATTTCTTATGAACTTTCCAATGGAAAGGATAAATGATGTCCTCCAATTGTGGTCACATTTGTAGATAGGGATGGAGGCATAACTCTCCCTTTCCCTCAAAGTCCTTAGACGCAGGCTAGGCCTCAAAATTGTAAAGGAGTGAAAATGACATTGTTCATTCAAATACTGAAACAATAATGTAAAATTAAAAAAAAAACAAACAAAACAAACAAACAAACAAAAAAACCCCACTGAAACGGTGTGTTTTATACATTTTAGATGGCTTATTTTTGTATTTGTGTTTGTTCAATGGATAGGTAAGTGATCTTAGGTTGTTGAAATGCAGCCTCTAAAATATAATTTACTATACAATGACACAGTCTCACTTCCATTGTGCTTTGAAATACAAGTGACAGGCACAGAAAAATTTCAGAGTAGCACTGAAATTAGGAATTCTTTGGCTAACAACATTACAATATCAGGAAAATAAATTGTTGTTCAAACATCACCATCCACAGCATGGATTTCTGTGGCTGTTACTAAAGTCATGTAATTATTGATGTATATACTTGATGGAGTCCAATATGTCTCCCAAGCCTCTGCTCTTAAAATCTTGCACAAAAATAATTTGAATTTGCTTGTGTCTGTCAGGGAAATAAGGATGACAAAATGCAAAGTACTGCTGTGCTGCCTTGGTTCTTAGCCATCTAGAGCCTCCCGTGTGTAATGTTGCATGTAACAGATACAAAATGAAGGCCACACGCAAAACAGCAAACTTGAGTTCTGTCCCTTCTGAAGATAACTTTTTTATGATCTACTTCTTTATATTGCTGTTCTAACATAAAGCTCAATATGCTTCTATTTCTCTCACTATTATTAACTCTTATTTCTCAGAGGTTTTACTTTCCCTCATACAAAGAAAAGCCACCTAAGAAGTATATAAAATCGTTTAAATTATTTAAAAGTACAAGTAACTGTTCGTTCTATCCTCAAAATCTATTTAAACTCAGCCTTTCTCTTACAGGTTTGTTTTTTTTTTTAAATAATACAACTTTTTTATACATTTATACATTTCATTAACCTGATGCAAAATACACTTTTTTTTTTTTTTTCCTGTGCTATGCTGCTGTAAGATATAAGCTGCACAGCACTAGAGCTCTTAAAGCCAATATAAGATATTTTTTTCTAGAGGACCTGCTATGAAGCTCTTCTTTAAGTCACATAGAATTAAAAAGAGTGATTCAGTGTTTTCTATGTTTTTACTGTGATAGATGACTTTTTAGTCAGCTAAATCACCCAGTCAGCTTGTGATTTTAGTGTTTTGGTTTGGTGGCTTCTGTGTGTTTTTCCAGTAAGTGAATCACAAATACTGTCTGTTTTATTCAAAACTTTTTCAGATGCAGGATTTGGCCCCACAACTATTCCCTCTCATTTTGTGCAGTCTTCTTACATCCAGTGCAATCTGATATTAGTTTATTCAGTCTGTCTGTCAGGCATAAAAAATGCAAATTTCTGTCAAAATCTGTTTGAAGGTAACTTGCCAAGTAGGATTACTTGCTGCCTTAATTATGATTTCAGTGGTGTTTACCATACATTTTATTTAATGGAATTTCCTGGTTCTCATCTTTTGAAAGTAATACTGTATTCAGCTGAGATCCTTTGAAGTTGTCAAAAGATCTATGATTTGACAACCTCTTGGTAAAGTGCCCATCCACGCACCCCGTGCCCAGAGTTCTCATTCATGCTGTGAACACATGTGTGTTAAAAGCCTGTTGCTGCTTAATTGTTTTGCAGTGAATGCAAGCAGTAAGATAGTATGTTAATTTAAACTTACAGTTATAAATTACTGTTCTCTTGGCAAATGAGGAGGAAAGCATCACACCTCTGTAAAGAAAAGTATCCATAATAATGAGTGCACAGCTATTTAAGTTGCTTGGTTATCCCTTGAATGAGCTGAATTATTTCAGCTACAGCAGAAAAAAACCTCAAGCAGATTTTTTTTTTTTAAATATATAAAATATGGAAAGAGCAAAGAAAATTATCTAGTAACATTCAAAGGCAGTATCAGTGCATATGAATGTCCTTTTGTAAACTTAACAAAAAAAAAATCATATTTGAGGAAAAAAGGAGTTTAAATATTGAAATTGTATATTGTGTATTTTCTCTTGTTAATGATGTTCCTTAATCATAAAACAATGCCAGCTAATAAAAAAGATTTCAGGACTGGAATATTTTGAGAAAAAATAAAGTTTTTTTCCCAGAAGAAAAGACGCAGATAATAACATCTCCTAGAACATCCTTCTAAAGAGTACATAAAAACATCTTAGATTACATAGATTTTGAAAGTTTGAAATTACTTGAAAATATTGCTCTGACAACTTAGTTTGGGTTTACATTTACATGATCTTTGCAGCAAGTTCCACATTAAAATAAATCACATTAATTTAAAATCTCAAAATTAATAATACTGCTGTTATGTAGTTGAAGCACTTTCTCAAGAACTCCATGTGTACCTTTATGCAAATGTCCTAACTTGCTTATGTTCTCTCTGAATGGTAATGAAATAACATAGTTATTATAGTTTCTGCAATATTGGAATTCTCTTGTGGCCAGATAGCAGATTGTCTAGTCCATACATTTTCCTCTCTTTGTCTTTTTGCCAAGATGATAGTGCCAAAAAATTACGTTTCACCCTGTATTTAAGAAATATGCAAGCTGCTATTGCCCATAAAAAAGGCTCTGGTATGACTGTCAGTGTACCTCTGTAGAGGGAGAAGTCCACAAACATCTGATGGACACATTTGTCAATGAAAATCAGTTCAGCTCTACTTTTTCCAGAACTTCCTGTAGATGTATTTGAAGAACAGATGATATCCTGGGCTAATACTTACGCTTTATTAGTTTAGACACAGCTAAGAAGAAACAAACTTCATGTTCTCTCAACTACTCAGCACAGCAGAAGTGCCTGGTACAGCATGGGAGTATGGCACTTGATACCTTCCCAAGCTAGTTTTCCAGGGACTCGCCATTCACTATGCCTCGTATGTATTGGTATAATATGAAATAAAATGGGATTTTAAGCACAAATATCCTACCAAAAGGTGAACAGCAAGCATAATGGCTTTGTTCCAGATTATTGTATTATTTGTGCTTATAGAGAGGAAGATTAGTACAAGTCCTGGTGTACAGACCTCAAGTCCAAAGAGAGGGGGTGCATGCAGTAGTTACTGAGTTCACTGGCAGGAAAAAAAAGTGCCACTCAAGTAGAAGATTTATTTGTATTGGTCAAATGTATGATCAAGACATCAATATTCTTTTATATATTGACACCTTGCAACCTCTCACAATTACAGGCAAAATAGAAATATTAAAATGATAATCTAAAATACGTCAAATTGTTTCAATACCTCAGAAAAGTTAAAACGAAACTTAGGCTCTCTTATCTATCAAGTATTATTTTTGGATTTGGTTTTCAAGCTTTCATACCCTTTCAAAGACTTTCAAAATACCTGGTGTGATAGTCACCAAGTATTTTTCTAGAAATCTCAGAGCTTACCAATTTGAAGAAGTCAGTGTGTGATAGCTTATACTCTAAATTTACAGCCTTGCACCACACTAAAGCACATCAAACAACCTTAATTTGCAGGAAGAATGTGGCTAAGAAGAAAGCATGGTGCAATATGTACCTCGACTTCGGGGCACAGCAAGAACAAGTCGATGGAGCTGAATGTAGAACACTGAAAATCCATTCGTCATCAATCTAACTGGCAATTAACATTGTTTAGGAGACAGCTGCAGTGGCTGCTGAAACTAGGATCCTTTACTGTTTATATTCTTACTTTCTTGTCTTTCCAAATGCTGGTGTTAAAATTATGCAATTTTTTGTCACTTTTTTCTATATCCCTTTTCCTGTCATCTCTAAAATTCAAGTCTGTGTATGCTGTTTTACAAAAAATGCTCTAGGTATTTCTACATGGCCCAAGAACATGTATCATTGCTGTGTATTCTCTGCAAGTCAATCAGCTTTGTTAAAAAGCTGATTGCTTTAATTCTGCCTGCGCTAACATGGGTGTCCTTGTTGTAAGACCTATGGCACTATTCTCTGCCACATATATTAATTGGTTCATTACAAGCTTGCCCTGAAGCCTCACAAGAGATGTGACAAAGCACAGACATCTTTTGAGTGTCTACCACAGAACAGAAATGCTATAAGGATATACTGGGAAAGCCCACATTTTTTTCCCATTAGCTTTTCATTTGGCCTGACAGTGTTAAAGTGATGTAGAGAATTTTAACTGTAGTCTTTCTTTGTTTTCAAGTCCTTTATAAAATGAAGTCTTGTTTCAAGGAGCTGTCACCTTGATTTTGATATTAAATTCAGTAGGCATAGATAAAATGTGCTTTTCTACCAGACTCTCTATGCCACCTTTTCAAGAGCTCTTAAGCAATAACCTGTTTCTCAGTGAACAGAAGGCAATGCTGATCTCCTGATTTCTCCTAACATGTGCCTGCCTGCAAATCTCTGAAGTATTTGCAAGTAGCTCATTGCTACATACTGTGGCAAGAGGTAAAATATCCTCACACTACTTGTCCAGGACCTTCTTCCAAAGTTGGTGCTGAATGGTTGCATGACATATGTGGTTCTTCCTTGCATTTTGCAAATCTGCTACTACAGGAAATTCAGTAGCATCATTCAAGTAATGTTGAAGATAAGTCAGCCAGATAGCACCAAATAAGAACATCTTTGTCTGATAGGAAATACTAGGTAATAGTGGTTTCTAAAACATCCCTACTTGAACAAATAATTAAGAAATAGTTAAAAAAACAGATAAAGACATGGATAGTAAGCAAAAAATGCATCAGACACTGATTTTTTTTAGCTCTTCAGAGCCTATAATATTATATGATTTTCTGTGAACTCGTACCTTTTACTATAAAACTTAAAAAAACCCAAAAAACCAAAAAACAAAACAAAACAAAACAAAACAAAACAAAAAAAAAAAAAAAAAAAACAAAACAAAAAAACAACCAAAAGAAAACCCACCAAAAACTGCTAAAGGCTAAAAACAGAGAAGCTTACACTCAAGCCCAGAAAGAGATCCACGGGGTCCTTAATATCTACCTAATTCAAAGCATTAGGTAAAATATTCTGTGTTTAATATTTTGTATGCCACTACCAATATTTTTTTTCTAGATTTTAGCTTTTGGTTCCAGCTTCTAAATAATGTCTATTTTTCTTTCCTTTCTGCATCTGTATTCTCAAATTCTTTTAGAATTTGAATCTTGGACAATGAAACTGGGATCTTCTACTATTCACACTTCTCCACTTGACACTCCTATAAGAAAAGAAACAATCCTGAATTTTTTCCAGCAATTCTGGTACCGTTTTTGACAAGAACACAAAAGTCTAGAAGATGCTAACAAGAATCTTGGTTGTAGATGTTAATGATTAGCCCTTTACTTCTGTTAGTAAAATATAATAACAAGCTGAAATTAGATGATCCTAGTTCTCTCTCATGTGAGTGATGTTGCCTTAAACCTCCAATACTGTGTGTCTTGGTATCTTGATGTTGCTTGTAGGACTTATTGACAAAGGAAAAATCTCTCTTCAGGAATATATACAGGCACATGTACAGATGTTAAAATAGAGAAAAAAAATTGCTTGTTGATCATATTGAGATCAATAATCTAAATGATGAATATGATGGACATTTTTTGTATTTTTTGAAGAATTATGCCATCTGCACACCAAAGATCTTATTCAAATCCCCTAAGGCTTCAATCATTCAATGACTGTTGTACAGATCAGATATTTAATCTTCCTAACTTAAGAAAACATAAGTTTAACTTTTGTCTAGAACTTCAGATGTTTTGAAGAAGATTGGCTATCTTTCTCAGAAACTTCAAGTCTACCTTCTGCTGGAATAGCATGCAACTGGTTAGAAGAATTTTTGTCATATTAAAAAAAAAAAAAAAAAAAAAAAAAAAAAGGTGATAACTATTTTGAATGATCATAAAGGGTATGGTTTATAATTTTTAAAGATATCGTCCTTTAAGTTGTTTCGGGCTATTCACATGTGAAATCTTAGTTCGAGACAAGTTGTAAGCTCTGCAACTTTGAAGTTACAGAGTTTTCTTTCTGATTACAATTTATTTCAGTTTCTGGATCAGTTATGGGCCAGTGTATAACTTGTCTTGCCATATACCAAAAAAAAAGAAAAAATCAGACAGTCATGGAAATTTTACATGCAGGACGTACATACTCTCATTATGAAAAACAAAGTTTAATAGTTTAATATTATTAGGCCTTGAACTGGGATGAGACTAAGACAATCCCTATCCAAGTCAGCCTGTTTTGTCCTTATGCTTTACTCCTTTATGTCCTTATGTCTTTTACTCTGGTTCTGACACAGAGGTATCAGAATTTGGCCTATCAACATAGTAATAATTACCAGGAAAATAAGGAAAGGAGATTTTCCTGAGCATATGTTCTGACACAGAGGTATCAGAATTTGGCCTATCAACATAGTAATAATTACCAGGAAAATAAGGAAAGGAGATTTCCTGAGCATATGCTTGTATCAGCCAGATAATGAATACGTGACCTATCAGGTTATTTGTTTGGGTTAAACTCTTGGACGAGGAGAAGGTCAAGTACACCCTCTGGCCAGAGTGTGCTCTTTGCCATGAGTCTGCCAAGCAGAGAAATTTGTGGGCCACAGAGCTGGATTCAACAAGGGAAAAAAGCTGTTTTTGTTGTTGTTGTTGTTGTTGTTGTTGTGTGGGGTTTTTTTGTTGGTGGGTTTTGTTTGTTTTTTTTTCCTAATAAAGTCTGAGAAACCCTGGGAGAAGCCAGCCAGGCTTTTGAAAAGAACAAAAAACCTTTCTGGTTACCAGAAATTACTGGACAAATGTTACTCCCACTTAGGAAGGTGGGCTAATTAAAATCAACCCTGAAAGAATAAATCTGCAAGGGAGGGCTAAGGGGGTAGAGGAAGGATTGTGAATAAATACTTTCCATTTGACCAAGTCAGTGTGTCTGTTGTCTCTGTGAGAGCTATGTAAAAAATGGCCTTCAGACTTTAAAAACTTTTAAACCTGCTCTGGAAAATTCACTACAGAAAACATGTGTTCACCTTTGGCTTTTGGATAATTTGAACATTATTTTTTTCATGGTATTTTTAAAACCTATTCACAAAAACACTCCCAAATCTGCATCAGCTGTATGCCCAGTGTGTAGTACTCTAGCACTTTGAAGCAGGAAACTCTTTGAGCCAATGGATGTTGTTTTCTGTTTTCATATTTTATTCTTCACTGACAGAAAATCTCTAAGAATACATGTGGCACTGCATAAGTAATAATAAAATTTTCACACCTTTCCATAAATTTGTCTGACCTCTTGTTCAAACATGTTCTCTGTGGCTCTGTTGGATGTGAATGTATGTCTGTAAGGAACAATACAGCAAGAGTCTCATATAAGTGGAAAGTCTACATTTTCATTTGTTTGCAAAGTATCATGAATAGCCTGCTATTATAAATTAATGTACTGTAGTTGGCTCTGGTACAACTGCAGCAATATTCCTCATGAGAAAGTCATGTTCTTAATCTTAAAAGAAAGAAGATGTTGTTCTTAAGCATTCTTGGAGGATTTTAAAAATTGTTTTTCCCTTTGTAAAATCCAGCAAAATTCAATATTTAACACTAGTGGTTTTCTGAATAAGAGAAGTGAGTAAATTTATATTGATTTACTTCTTCTCTGCTTATCCATACAACAAAAGTCATTCTCCAGAATATAACAACCCGTTCTCTCCATTTACATCCAAAAACTATCCCACGTGTCCAGGTGAGTGTTTATGTATACACACACATAATATGCTCGGATGTTCCAAAACTGTGGTGCATCTAATTAGTATCTGATAACTTGACATTTTGATGCTCTATTAAGATAGCTTGATGCTAGTTTCTAGGTAAAAATTTCACATTTCTTTTAAACAAAGCAGTGAGTGAAATTCCATCCTAGTTCTGAAGAAAGAAACTCAGGCAAAGTCTTGTCCAGTACCAGTAGGAGATGTGCTTCCTCAGCCATGGAGAGCCAGGAGCTATGGCAATCCCAGTGACAGCTGTGTCCTCCCCAACAGGTAGTTCTGAGGGTGCAGAAATGGGGTTCCTGGCCTAAGGTTGGTAGAAGGTTCCATGGGAAGCTGGTAAAATTCACTAAGGCTTGTAAGTACTCACAGGACCCTGAGAAGATGACCTTTTGATACCTCTGAAATAATGAAACCATCCTAGCCGTTACATAATCTGCTCAAAGGAAAATTTTGGGTTAAGCTAACAATAGTAATATTTTGCCATTTTTTCAGGTTGATGGTTCTATAGCTGGAAGATGTGTACTCACGGGTGAGGGGAAAACTAGAAATATATACAATTTCAGGTTTTTGGTTGTTGTTGTTGTTGTTGGTTTGGATTGGTTTGGTTTGGTTTGGTTTGGTTTGGTTTCTTAATTACATACCCAAACACACAAACCTCACAGCTGAATTTCTGTTCAGATTGAGAGGGCCAGGATTTAAAGGGGTGGGTTTAGGTTTTGTAGCTATTACATGACTCTGTTTCCAAAAGATCTTTCACCAAGCTGGGAGCAGACTACACGTTTTCAGACAGATGTTGAGCAGTAGAGTTATGACAAATGAGGACAGAGGAATTTGAAATGCCTGGGTCCACAGCTTAGGTGACCAATGATCTGCCAGGTCACTGAAGTCTTGAGAATATTGGGAAAGGATACATGGTTCTGATAATACTGCTGATACTGAGTCTTCTGTATATAAGGCTTCATGCCAGACTTTGAAGCTCCAGCTTTAGAATTTCTTGTGATGCTGTGGTTCTAAAACATTATTACCCAGTTTCCAATAACAAAAGTGAAGATATGCTGGGGCTATTGTGGCACAGGAATAGATCTGTTTAAATATTTAGGCAGAGTTGTGTATCTGGTGTTTAGCCACTGCACACTCTCTTGAAGAACTAGCAGTATAAGATTAAAAAAACATCATGGCTTGCTGTGATAGTACATTTTTTCTCTTCTGTCTTTATTGGAGGATACAACAGCTATTTTTATCCAAAAAAATATTTGCCTCAAACTCTGGGTTCAGTTGTCTACATTTTGTTTAGCTTTTTTGACATTTCTGAGAGTGACCCATCTCCAAAGGGTGAATTCAGCAGACCACAGAAACAAGCACTAATAATGGATATGACATGAAAATTATTTAAGATGAAAGGTGCACTTGAATTTGTAGGAAACTAGAATAACCTTAGAATGAGAATTTGCTCATGCTCTGCTATTAGAAAAGCCACCAAAGACAAGATTTTCCAGAGACCATTTTTCAGATGTTTATTTACTTTTACTTCTTCAATCTTTTCTTCTAAAAACTACAATAGAAAAAAAAAATCAATTCCAATTTATCGTATAGATAAAACACATAGAGCTTAATTTTCCAAATATCTTGACTATAGCATGTTGTACAATTTTATGAAAGAGGATGCCACTGTTTTGATGTCTAAATTGAGGAATAAACCGTTTTGGAAACCTCACTGTTACCGTGGCTGCTGAGCTCTTCACTAATTCTTACTCTGTGGGAATAACCTGAGTATTTGAGTATTCTCAGCTCAGGAAAAAACAACAACAACAACAACAACAACCTACAGAGAGCTTTGACAGAATTGCTCTTACACATTTTTTGCCCTGTTGGTATATGTTCTCAGAGATATGGGAGGTCTTCCAATTCCAAAAAGCCAAATGTGGGGGGTTTTTTTTGGTTTTTTT
>JANEHK010000059.1:2179967-2206752 GCA_025960845.1 Tachycineta bicolor | reverse complement strand
AAAAAAAAAAAAAAAAACCACCCACAACCAAAAAACACCACATCTTAATTTTTCCTATGACAAATACTCGAATAATCCAAGGCCAGCAAAGGGAAAGCTGAGGTTCAAGGCATCTGTTAAAGCCTGGACTGCTTCAGGCATGACAGTGCACGCTTGCTGGATCAATTAACTGGACTAGCCATGTGAAAATATTTGGTAGGATGTACACAGATGAATAAGTTCTTTAATTTTTCATACAGCTACAAGCAGAAAAATAGTCATAAGAGACAGAGTATACAGTCAAACTTGGCTACATAGCAGACATTAAGAAGAACAAAGGTTTCTGCCAAACCAAGCAGAGATGCTACAGAAATGAGCAAATCTCCAGAAACTACTGCAGTTTTTGTTCTGCTTCACTTCACCAAAATGATTCATCCATGAGTTTACTCCTTCCTTTGTGCAAGAGCCTGTACACCAGAAATACATGGACACCCAAATCCTGGACTTTTAAAGATTTGTTTACTTTGAAGATGTCTGGGTCCTTTTCCTCAAAGTCAGCTTTGCCAGGTAAGCTGGCAGAAGGCACATGTATTTAATTAGAAATTTATTTAAACAGTAAGACAGAAGAGTGATTTTGATAAGCATGCTTGTATAGATTGCTCCAGATTATTTGGGTGTGTTTCTTGCTTTTTGCCTGTTTCCTTTGCTGGTGTAAGAGACAAAATTCTTGTTACCATCTTGTTGGAGTCCAGGGCATTCCTTTGGCTCCCCTGGAGGGTCAGAGACCTGGACAGGGGGGTCTGGGACCCTGGCCCAGAGCCCAGAGGGACATTGGCTTTGATCTCAGTCTATGGGAGAGGCTTCTTGCACTGCAGGAACGACTGCAAGCCACAAGAGTGTGAAAGATAGTAGTTTAGCTTATCACAGGGTGAGAAAACAGTGGGTTTGGGTTTTTAGTATGGAAGTGAATGGGAGCAAGATGGAGAATTTGGGGTGTTGTCTCCTGCTTCTTCTTTCTTCTTCCATCACTCCATTTTCTGCAGTGACGGTGGCACAAAGTAGTTTCAGGAGATGGGGTCAAAGTAGGGATGACCTTTTTAGCATAAGTGATAGGTATTGGCAAATAATGATAAATAAAGAACACGTAACAATTAGTATAAAATATAGTGACAGCCCAGTGCAAGGAGGAGTCACCAGATGCCCGAGCAGCTGCACAGACCTTAGTTTGGCACTGAGAAAATTGTAAGATAAGAAACAATAAATAAAGCGTGCAACCTTGAAAAATCAGAACCTGAAGACTCCGTCTCTTTTATCCATTTGGCTCAGAGCTTTGCAGAAGGCAAAAAGACTCTAAAACCACCTGAATCTTGGAAAAAAACTGAGCCCATCTCACACATAAGACCTTTCAAACATGGTTACAGATCTCTGGGGTTTCTAATGCTAGCTAAATGATCCACAGATACCAAAGGCCTGTTTTTAAAGATTGTTGTTTTTTTGGGTTTTTTTCCCTGAAACTTTTTTTCTTTTCTTAACATCCTCATATTTATCTTAACGTCCTCATATTGTGAATGCTCAGCATCTTCATAAGTCAGGCCATGGGTAATCCTATGCAAGATCTGAAGTCCCAAGAGTCAATTGACTTCTTAAACACCACCTGTGAAGGCATTGCACAGGACTGTATAGAGAGTAGTTTGGGGCAACAGGTTTTTGAGAAAATGGGAGAGCTTTTAGTGTTTCCTTTGGAGGAGTTAATTTTGAGGAGGACACATTGCTGCTTGGCTCAAGGGAGATCATATACATGGAAAGGTGTATTTAATGTCACAGCCTATAAATACCTGACACCAAAGCAACAGTAGCCTTTTATCCCTCCCATGACCAAGTAAAGATAAAAAAGTTGTATTACTGGCCTTCAGTGATTTGCAGTACTCAGTGTATTGGAAAGATGCTGACACCCATACATCCTACTCTGATGCATCTTCTGAACATAAGATGCTCACCAACAAAGATAAGTTCTGAACAACTGGCTGCACAGTTAATGCATGTAAGAACACTATGACAGAACTATTTTGAGGGCAACTTTTCGACTGTGTTTTCAGGAACTGTACAATCGCATTATCACTACATTATATTTATTTCTGTGATTCTGTATCTTGCAGATAGAAAAGCACTTCAGTACTGAGAATTTTAGAATTTCAAGTGTGGTATAGTACTTGGCATTTTTTCTTTCTTATCTAGTGCCATATTTCTCAAAAAAAAAAAAAAAAAAAAAAAAAAAAAAGATAACAAGATACTGTATATATAAAGAAAAAGAGACCACCCTGGAAGCAGCTGGAAGCAGTAATAAAGGCTGTTTCATTGGAGTCTGGGGAATTTTGAATTTTGCATTGCATGATGGAAAAATGGTGGCACAGGTATCAACAGCCAAAAGGTGACCCCGTATTCTGCTGCAATGGTTTGAGTGCTAGGTTGTGTGCAGATATCTGAGCCATTGTTTGAAGGACTGATGTGGATCAGTTCTGAGCCTGTGTTACTCGGTTGTAGAGGTGACCCTATCACTAGCTTGTCCCAGACTGAGGAAAGACATTTAGAATTCAGCCACATCCCAATATCTAGATCCACCTGTTTGAATTTTAATTAAGGCCAATATAAAGCTAATACAAATTCAGTGGTTGTCTGAGGAGATGAAAACAACAGCCTTAAGATTTTTACATTTGAAACTGAGCATTTAAATTTATATTATTTAATTTAATGTAAATCAACTTTGCAAATCAGCTTTGCTGTACTGGTATAGCTGCATCAAGGGGGAAGCATGAGATTTATACAGCATTTGTGCTGTTTAAACACTCAAAAAATTATTTGTATGCTATATATATATATGTATATATGTATGCTATATAAATATAGACAGAAATATTTAAAGAGTAAAAACATCTTAAGTATTAAAAAAAACGCAATACATAAGTGAACTTTTACTCAAAGAAAACTGAGGTTTAAGTTCAATTTAAGTATATGAACTCTTACTCAAAAATTAGTATGCCTATTAAATGTTTGTTGGTGTATTTTCAGACAGATTATTTTGAGGGAATATATCATGCACTTTGCTATTAATATCAGCCTGGAAGGTTGTACTTTCTACTTGAATAGAGTTTTATGTTATGCTTAGAAGAATATCTGTAAGTTGTAAAATTTCTTAGTGAGAGAGGCCTTTACCTGCTGCAAATTAAAAAAATGCCATCTGTTTCTTTGAAAGTTTGCTGTGGCTCAGGCCTTATACTACAATGAAATAAGATGACTCTTCACCTTTCCTTTCCTCCTACTTCAAACCATGAATCAAAAGGGGTTTTTAGTGGGTCCTTATACAAGAAGGATGCACATAAATCAGTGGGGCTGTAAGTCATCTCAGGGAGGGCAACATTAGCTTCCAAACTGTACTGATTCCTAAAATTTAGGCATTTTCCTGGAGGCATGTGGCTTAGATGAAAACTTACTGTTGATTGAATAGGACATGCAACCTAATGCTGACCTAAAGGAAGAGAAACAGAGGAATGTCCCATGGGCACAGGATCAGAGATGGGATCTGTAGGGTTGGTGGTGAGAAGCTGATCACGCGGATGAAAATTTCTTGCAGTGGTGGCACCTCCTGAAGTTATGAGGTCTCATAAACAATTGAAAATCTAGACAATGAGAAAGAAAAGGGACTAGGATTCTTTGAAAGAAAGGTAGGCTCCAGCACCAATAGAAATGCAGAGCTGGAGTCAGGGCTCCCCACTTGGACCAATGTGATGTTGTCAGCACTCTCCAGTGACCACCAGAGTTAATTCTGGTGTCATATTCTAGAAAGGCAAATGAGTTGAGCCTGCAGAAATCTGAGGATGCAAGTCATGCTAAGTGGCAGCCCAAGATAAAGGGCCAAACAGTCCTGATCATTGTCCTGAGAAAAACCATTATCTGTGACGAGTAAGAGAGAGAGCAAGGCAGAAGGAGCGGGGAAATTGAGAAATGGTATACTCTTGCATATGGTGGTGGAGATAACTGCCTCCACACAAAGAATATTCAGTTGCCATTGAAAATGTGCTCCAGCCATTCCAGGCATGTACTATACTTCTCTGAATGCTGCAATAAATCAGAAATATTTTTTACATTTTCTGTTTGAAAATGTGTATATCCTTCCATGTATATCCAGAAAAAGATGTACAATATTGTACATTCATGCACTCAGTAATACTATGGCCTCACTATTTGCAGACTCATGAAACATTTTTGTAAACCATATTATGATAGGTAACTGGATAAAGATACTTTAGATTATTAGCCTTTTAAACAGGCATGTGCCTAAACGGTATTCATAGAAAAAAACCCTGAACTCCTGAGAAAAATATTAACTAAGATGTTATATTATTTGACACTCTCCATCTGTTAACTTTACACTACTGTGATGTTCCACAAGTGGTATTTACACAAGATATTTGAGGATTTTAAGCCAAGCCAAGTCTAGTCTAAATAAGCCTTATTAAATATGATGTCCAAAATGAAACAGATTGTCCACATAGATACACTAGTAATTTAGGTATATTTGGCCAGATGGAGTTTGTTTGAGTGTGGGGTATGATCATTCAAGTAATGGGGGGCAGAGGCTCATTCATCTCCAGATATTAATTGTTGATCACAAACCAAACAAGTTATCTGAGTAGTGATGTTGTGTTTCAGATCTTGGATCTCAAGATTCTGCATGCTACATTGCTGGATTTATGTTTGTTTTTTTGTTCTTTTAAAGCAAGTTTTCACAGTTTTATAGAGACAGCTTACCTAGAAATCTTTCAGTTCTATATAAGGAATCAGTTCCTGAATGCTTTTTGGTTTATATTTTTATTTAAATTTTAGTTTTTCAGTCCATTTATAACAAAATTCTGAGTCTTACAGGTCTGATATTTGCTCACAATATTCTTTTATGTGCCTTTAGCAAGCAATTCATCCCTGCAGACAGAGTCAGTGAGAGTTCTGTATCATCCTTCTATGATGAATGAACCTTAGGCTTTTCTCTGTAAAGTTTTCATTTCAAAGGTGCAAACCAGAAAGTTAACAGATATGTTAAACTTGCAATTATATTTTGGAGCAAAATGAAACCATCTAGGACTGAAAAGTATAAAAATTGTTTTACAAACTGTGTTGCTTGTGTAAGTCTGTAATTACTCTGTTAACATGATATGTTTATAAGTCAGTTGCAGCATAAGCACATCATTCTGTCTGTGTGGAAATCCGCCAACTGAAATACAGACTACTGTTGGCAGTAAAACTACTGCACTCTAAAGACAGAAATTTGTCAGCTTAAACAGGTGCTGTAGCCTGTGACCTTGACATCTAATTTATACTCTGTCAGGTATATTAGATTTCATGGACGAAGTGTGTATATAGACCAGCTGGCTTCTTATGGCACCTTAAATAAGCTCCAGATCTTAAAAGGCAGGTATTTTGCTCTTAAACACCAACAAACAAAATTTTACCTGTTTTCTCTTTTGTTTTTTGTATGTGTGATCCCCTTTCCTGTGAGGATGTTTCTGAAAAGCATTGATTTATAGGGACGCTTTCTTCTTAGGAATACACTACAATTACTACAAGAAGCGTACACAGAAACCTTAATGTTCCTCTGTACTTCAGACTGAAATCACATGTGATTATCACTATTACTCTTCTCTCATCTGGATTCCCGAGAAGAGATTAAATTAGTTCAACTCTGTCCTGTTTTTTGGGAGTATAGGCTGATAGTCATACAGACAGAAAAGCTGCCAAGCTGCCTAGCTATTTTCATGATGCTGGATTCCTAACTGACTTGGCGGAACTTTTTAAATCTAGACAGTCTTTCTGAGCTGAGAGTGCTATCAGTAATCTCTAAGTTAGGAAGAGTAGAATTGGAAGATGCCATGACTGGGAATGAGAGGCTGGACAGAACATAACTCCCATGCTTGCCTTTTCAAGCAGTTAATTAACCACCAAGTGAGATTCTGAGAAAATAAAAGCAGTAATCAATCCAGGCAATTTTTACTAAATAGTTAGAATATAGTAATGAATCAAGCAAACAAAATAAGATCCTTGAGTTCTAAGAATTTTAAACCTAGACGTGGAGCTTAGACATGGAGAAGTAATGGAAAAGGGACATTTTCCTGTTGACAAAGATGATCAAGTATTTTGTCTGTAAAAACACTCATTCACTTCTCTCTTTTCCTCACAGATTTTTAATCCTCTAAGGAATCATAACAATAAAAAAAACACACAAAACAAACAAACAAACAAACAAACAAACAAAAAAAAACCCCACCAAAAAAAACCAACCAAACAAACAAAAAAAAACCCAAACAAAAAAACCCCAACCAAACAAACAAAAAAAACACATTCAATAAGCTTACATCAAATACATAAGTTATGTTTTTTTGGATATTTTCTGTGTTCATGCTACACACTGATTCCAGGTCTGCTGAAAAGACCGCATACCACCAGTTATACATGAGTAGCCTCTTTTGGCACTAAATATATATGTATAGAAAATGCAGTAACAAGAAAACTGCAGTTTGTGATAAAAGAAGAAATTCAGCAGTGAGATGTCAATGGTTTGTCGTTTGATCTAACCTTCACACTACAGTTACTTTGTTTTTCATGACTCAGTTGCTGTTTAAGTCATAATGGCTGGCTAAAAGCTATTTAAGTGGGAAAGAAAAGCCAACCATTAAAACAGCATTTTGAGGAATAGACTGGGAGAGTGGCTGATGACCTATGTCAAAATCTGCTGTGTGGAAGGAATCTTGCATGACAAAAGAAGTGCGGATATTTACTGAATATTAATTTGCTCTGTGCCTAACCAGCTAAGCAAAACTGGGACTTTTTATGGTTGCTTTGACTGAAAAAAATAATTATGTTTCTTCCTGAAATGTCCCTCCATTTTTTGCCACATTATCTATTCACCATACAAATAAAGGGTTCAATATTTCAACATTTTCATATTATATGAAGGATAAAGTCTAGGATACTTAGATTGTTTATGCTCAGTGTTGGACTTACACAATAGTTTTTCAGTCCTTCTCTCATTTAGGATCGGTCACTCAAGCAAGGAATTGACAAAATGTTTTCTATTTTTACGATCCTGTTTGCCAAATTACATGTTATTTATGGATAGGCAGGTGGCTGTTCCCTAGGCTTATCCCATGCCTGCACCTATTTTCCGTAGGATTAATGATCTGGGTCTTTTTTTAACACATAGGTAGCTCTCTCCAAGTGCTTAATATTACTGCAGACATGGCAAGGAAAAAATGATTCCACATCTGCCTTGAATTGATGAAAATCACACTGATCATACCAGTTTAAGTGGAAACCTCAATTTTTTTCCTTTTCTTACCAGAGCTGAAAGTATCTTTCACATGTAAACAGTATCAGGGACCTTCTATTCAGCACCCCAACAAAATTTAGTGAAAGTCAGCCCTCAAGAACAGAAATATTCACTCTCAAATTCAGTGTGAATTTTACAGTGGCTTTAAATCCTTTGCAGACCCCTCTAGTTAAGAAATATAAGTCAGCATGACCTGACCAAGTCAACACAAATTTATTAAAAAAGCAGTGAATTATTTGTAAAAACATGCTACTGCCTAGGGGCTACTTCCTACTGCTTCTTCTTTATTTGACTGCATGGAGTCTCCAGAACTAATCCACATGCCACTCCTTTTTATTGCAATGTATTATAGTCCTGCTTATCTGACAGGGTATGGTGAAGAACAGACTGTACATCCTAGAGGTATATAAACCCTGCAACTCTACAATAGCTATAGTAATAAACAGCTCCTGCTCTGACCTCAACTACATTGAATTCCCATTATTTCTCTATCTGTAACATGATAGAAAATTCTCTCTTTGAATCTTAAAATCAATCCATATTTTATATATGCCAGGTTTTACCATTCCCCTTCAGGCAAATCTGAAAATATTTAATGAACATTTAGCCTGAAGACTATAAACCTTAAGACTCCAATAAGTTTCTTATAATGATGCTAGTTTTGTAGGAATAAATTAATGGCTGTAAGGATCTGAATGAAAGATGTAAAATATCAATTTATCTTCTGTTCCCAAAGAGTTATGTCATGATTCAAAACAGTTCCAGTTTAAGAAAATTTGAGTTTTTGACAAGAAATATGGGTACTGTTTTACTTGCCTCTTATAGGAATTGTGTAATGAAAAACTGTGACATTTCAATTCTGTATTATTTTACTTTTTGTGCTCAGTTTTCCATAAGTAGTCATTTATTTAAAAGAAAAGGAAGACACTTTCCACTGTCACAGTCTCATTAATCTTCCCTGTTTACTGACAGTTAAGTTTTGGACAGTTAACGATAGTTGAGGGTTGCAGTTTTGCTGTTTTCCTTCTCTCTAACTTCTCTATTTTTGGTAAGAGAGAGAAGGAGGCTAAATCTATCCAAGTGCTTGTGAAGAGACCAATGGGAATTACATACATCCAGCTAAGCATCTGTGGCACAATAATAACTGGGACTGTCTTCTAACATGCAGCGTGCTTCCTTCCTGAGTGAATCCTTAAGCCAAAGTTGTCAGTCAGAATATTTCAGGCCCTGTGGGAAAACCTGATTTCCCACCACTAATGCAGTACTATTCAGCAACTCCAAAAATTTCCATTCACTAAGCAGTAGCAAAGATCCATTATTTTCCTCTTTGTTCTCATTATAAAAATGTAGCTCACATACGGTGTGGGAGGGAAATGCTGCAGAGTGCACTTAGAGGACATATATTGTTGAATTAGAATTGCCACGAACAATACATTTTAAAAGTCACTAAAAACAGAGAAAACCTCAAACAACTAATGCATTAGATAGCGATCTGGTCTGATTCACACAGATAGTGTGAATGTAAATCGAATAGTCACAAGTACAGATAAAATACTCCTGGCCTATCTTAATTTTTTTTTTTTTTTTCCTTTATAATCACAGTTTTCAACGTATTTTTTCTGATTATCTGTAAAATAGCACCAGAATCCAGCATCTACCCTTGACTATCAAGATTTTCCAAGTGCTATAAGCAAGATGTAAATTTATAAAGTTTATTTTGCCAGCTTCATTTTCCTGTTTTACTGCCATTTGGTACGTACAACCAAGCAACCTGACTTTCAATCAGAGCTGCTTGTAGTTCCTGTTCTTGTTACACAGTCATAAATCCATAGATGCTGAGAAGAGCAACATATGTACTCTTATTTTTTTTGATGTAAAACTATAGGCATGATTTTTAAAAATTTATTTGTATGTAAAATTAACTCATAATACTTTCGAGGACATGTCACAGGATTTCTATTTCTGTGGATGAGAAATTCATAGGGTGTCCCTCTGGAGAGCAAAGTAGAATAATGAAACTACACTGCTTAAATTGTAAAGTCCTTTAAATGCACATACATGGAAACTGTATTTCTAGACACTGTGTTCTGAATATTTTTAAAGACAAAACAAAGATTTCCTCCACTAAAGGGTTGTCCTTGAATATAAAAGAGATGTAGTTATGCTTTTGACATTGACCTGCTGTACCTGAAAAATACATTGTAATCAGCATAAAATGTTTGATTTAGGTCAGAGATTACAGATAGAAAATCTCTCTTTGCACAGTTTTATTTCATGTATTGCTCTTTGATTTTTTTTTAAATGACCTCTTAGCTATGCTTAGGGTGATGAAAATCGTTACTTCATATGAGCAAATGTCTAAACTATCTACTTTTTCACTCTTCTCCTCATTAAGTTTCTGAGGAATGACAGGTATTTAGTAAGTCTCTGTGTGAAGGCTGTCTTGGTTTGAAAAGACAGGTGTCTGCTAGGGAGAGGCAGGCCTCTCTAGGAATGGGGAATTCAAATCCTTCCCTCTGTGTTATTATAATTTGGAAGATTAAAAAAAAAACAAAACTTTTCAGTCAGAGCTATGGGGAAAGGAATAACAGTCCTTTACTAGTAAATATAACAGGACAGACAAGCAACAACAGCAATAGCAATAATAATAATAAACAGAACCAAGAACCCCGAGAGGCTTTGTCTCACAAGTCCCGGGCAGTCTGATCTCTTGGGATCTCAAGAGCACCAAGCCAAAACGGTGTAAATGCCGGGGCTGATGGCTGGAAACAGTGGATTGTCCTTAGCAGACAGGGGGTGTCCTGGCAGCTGAGGTGAGCAGTGCTGAAGAAGCTGCCACAGCTGGACAAGGGCTGATCCAGATCCAGCAGGGCAGGCGAAAAACTCCGAATTCCTGGGCGCCCCAACAGGTGATAGAATTCTCAGGACCGAACCCCTCCGTTAACCATGGACTCCACACAGCTACCAGTTGCCCGACTGTCCTCCCCTGAAAACTGAGAGCTGAAAAGAACCACCACCCTCAGCTCCCAGGAGCCTTTCCCTCCTGCTAAACTAAGTGATCAACTTCTTTCGTACGGGTTAAGCACCCTTTAACTATCAGTATTTAGTTCCCTAGCAACTTATGGGGGAAAAATTCCACAGGAAAACTTAACACCAAACAAGACCAAACAATTCTCAGTCTCTTAAAGATCATTCTTTCACTGTGCGGCGTAGTGCTCCCAGTTATCCAGAACACTGGATTCAGGCAACAGAAAAGGTCACCCTGCCCTATCAAGTGTTGCTTGAAGTGATGGCTTACTTGTATCCATTCATCCTTTATATCAACTGAGGAGTCAGAAACTATCCCTAGTGATGGGACTTTTGCTCTTCTGAAAGGCAAGATTCATATGTTCAAAAAGGAATGTCTGTCTGTGATCTGTGCCTGGTCATGTATGTGTGTGTGTGTGTGTGTGTGTGTGTGTATAATTTGTGTGTGTGTCTGTGTTCTATACATGTGCTCTCTCTGTGTATGCCTAGTGTGAACTGCCTATGCCAAGCTACTGATTGGACCAGGAGAAACAGACACATCTCACCACACCCTTTATATGCCCTGAAAATATGGCCATTTAAACTGTTCTTTCAAGTTTTTTGTTCATTTGCATGGGTATGGAGATAATAAGGGCCAGTTCAGTAGACCAAATATAGTTCATCTTCACATTTTCATAAGGGACTTCTCCAATACGGTGTTAAAATGTACATCCCACATTGACTCTGGAAGACCAAACCAGTGTTTAGGTGTGGTATTTCTGCAATAATTACTGCCAAATGGGTCATCACTGTTCCAGGTCCTTCCAGGCAGCAAAACTCAAAATAACAAATATTTATTCTCCACTGCCTTCAAGGAGTTTCAGGAAGAAAATTATCTATCTTGTATTAGGCCTTTCAGGAAAAAAAACCCAACAAAACAAAACAAAACAAAACAAAACAAAACAAAACAAAAAAAAAAAACAAAAAAAACCCCCATAAACAAACAAAACCAAAAAACCCCCAGATTTCACCTTACTCAAACTTTTATCCAGAAGAGACAGATATTGGAGCACAACTTCATTAACTTGTCACTACATGTGTATTTCAACTAGATAAACCACAATACATCACTGATGAAGATCAGTCTTTGTACGTGCAGATTTCCTGACAATTTGTGCAACCTCAGGTTCTGAGCCTGGCCTATTCTCTTCAAAAGTTACTTGTAAGTAACTTGTAAGAGCTAGAAGGAGTGAAAAGGAATTCATCCTGATCAGATGTGAAAAACACCAATCACTTGTTTTAAAATTTTAAAAGTTTAATAGTAAATAAGATGGTTATAAAAATAGAATTAGAGTAAAAATTGAACAATTTTAGAGTTAGGACAATACGAGACAATAAAAACAAAGTTACAGACGTCTGGGTGCCTTCCCGAGCCACAAGCTCTGGGGAAGGACCCCTGTTAACAAAGGATTATCTCTTAAAAGCAATAGCCTGTTGAATATTCATACAGTTCATACATGATGCATAAATTCCATTCAGACAAAGAATTGTCTCTGGTTATTATAATTTTTTTCCTTTAGTCTCTATGGCATCTTCAAGGCTGAGAGAGGCAGGAGGAGTTGGTCTCTTCTGATAAGGAGGTAGTAAATTCTTTTTTCTCTGAAGGATTTACGTTTTCATGTGGTTGGTACATAAAAACTACATTTTAACTACAAAACTTCATTTACTATACTATCAAACTATTAATACAACACCAACAATACAACAATCAACACAACACAACACATTTAGTAAATATCTTGCATAGAGCCATATAATATGCATTTTTCACATCAGATGTCCCATTTTTGCATCTCCCAACTGAACCAGAAGACTGCCGTTTGGGAAAGGCTTGCAGAAGAATACTACACCCTTCCACTGGATTTAGTCTTGGTCTCTTTGTGTGACTTTTTTTTTTAGTTGTCTCTGCCTATTACCATCCATGCACCCAAGTCAAAGATGTTTTCATACATCCCTAAATTTTGAGCCAGATACCCTTTTCTAAGAGCAGATCTATTCAATTTATTCATGAATCACATGACTTTCTCTTTCAAATTTGTACCATGGACCCAAATCTTCAAATAATTAAATATTGTACTTTAGTTCAATTGAAAGTGGATGCACAGAAAAATATTCCTTATCCTTATCAAGCAGTTAATTTTTTAAATGTTCTCATTTTTTTTTTGTTCTAAATTGTTTGCATGCTGAGCACAACATGCAACTTCAGCAGTTTGAGTTATGGTTACTCAAATTACTGAAGGAGTTATTTTGAGGTAAAAATTTCTTTGTGTCTTCACTTAAAACATTAGCTAGCACAGCACCCCTGCAACACAGAAACAATAAAATCAGCTAGTTCTTGCCCAAAAGGTTCTACTCACCTCAGTGAGGGTGAATTTCATCTCAGGTCATCGAATGCACAGGATTGCAAGAAGTCAGACACCAGTGCTTCCTTTTTTTTTAATGGTACAAAATAAAATCTAAATTAAAATTACAGGGTGCAGTTTTTAGTGCATCACTGCCAGGTTTTAATAGCCAGATTTGTAGATGATTATATGCACTGTTGATACCCTTTCTGTGAACAGGAGCAACACTGATCTTTTCACAAAAGCAGTTAATTAATTATCTCTATTGATAACTATCAATAAATATATATATAAAGATTATAAAGATTAAATATCTTGAGTTTCAATTTTATTTATTGAAATTAACATAATTCTAAATAAGTTTGGGGGGGGTTTCTATTTTTGTTTCTTTTGTCTCATTGTCTGCCTGCCAATTTCAACTTTTGTTTAACATCTACAGTTATTGTATTACTTCGGTGAGTCAATCACTGATGACTGGTGAAAACCTCCTTGCACAAAATAAACCAAATCAGTAAACTCAAACTTTCATAGGAGAGTTTCTTACAATAATTGTCAAAGCAATTTCAGTTGAATCTGGCAGCTATGAACAACATTTTCTAAAACTACTCTCAAAATTCTTTAGAAAATAATTATTATGCACATATGTTGGCCTGTTTACAGATATTTAGAGATAAAATTTCAGTTTTCATTGCATTAAAAGTGAAAGCACATTTTTCATGAGTGACTAGTTATCTCAGATTAAATCCATTTTATTCAGCTAATATTGAAGATTTGCATCCCCATGTAAAATACAAAATTGGGTTTAGTTGAAGAGATTCAATTTTCATCTTCTGATCAAAACTGGATTTAAAATTGCACCTTAATTATTATAGTAATATATTTGGAAAATATAAGGTTTGCTAGTGTTTGCACCTGTTGCAGTTTCAGAAATTTTAGTTCCAAAAATGCATGACAAAATATGAGTAATGTCTGAACAGATGCATATTCTGTTAGATAGCAATAGCTGGAAATCTGAGGCAGAGTAGGGCAGTGATGTATTAGTGTTTTCTCTCTATCAGCCTTAGTATCACCATCTGGCTTTCGATTATGGAATTGCAACAAAGTCTATTTTTTCTTTATCACCATCTGGTACTGCAGTCAAGTGACAGAGTCACAGAATAAATTTAACCAAAGGTCTTTTAAGAATTTCAAGTATTCATCTTGTAAGGTAAACAGAAGCTGAAGTACTGCATATGAATTACTAAAAAAAGCAGTCTAAGGATACAGGCACTGGAACTTGGTCATCTTAACCTCCGGGGAGAAGTGACTGCAAAATAGCCTGGTTTTCACCTGGCTCAGCCAACAACATCCTAGATGATTTTTGGGACCACATAGAGTTTGAATATGGCCAGATTTCTTGGAGACAGTGAGGTTTTGATAGGAGCAGTGTGGACAGGCTGCTTGGAAAAAGTAATGCTATTGCTTGTACCCATCCAAAATGTGAGGAGGACTGAAACCAGATTGTGCTTTTGTTTACCAAATGACTAGATCTTGCAATTGCTAGCATAGGATTAATATGTAATGCATGGATGGTTTTAGAATACTTCTATCTCCGTGTGAAGAATCTTGATGATGGCAGAAATGGCTCTGCATAAGAGAAACTGGTTTGAATGCATGGCAATTTTGTTAAAATTAATATCTTCAACCCTACCTAGTGAATACTGCCAAAAAATGGCTTCTTAGTTAAATATAAATTATTTCAGGTATAACTATGTGATGGTTTGGCTGGAAAAGAGCTTATTTTCTTTGTAGTAACTGCTATGAGGTTACGTTTATACTTGTGAACAGTGTTGATAACACAGGGAATTTTTGTTATTGCTGAGCAGGGCTTACACAGAGCCAAGGCCATTGCAGGTCCTCCCCCACCTCACCAGAGCAGAGGTTGGGGGTGTGCAGGGAGCTGGAAGGGGACACAGATGTAACAGCTGACCCCAGCTGACCCCAGGGCTATCCCACTGTATGTGGCATCATTTACAGCGTATGAAGATGGGGGAAGAAGGAGGAAGTGGTGGATGTTCACAGTGAGGATATCTGTCTTCCCAAGTCACCAGTACACATGATGGAGCCTGGCTTTCCTGTCAATAGATGAACACCTACCCAAGGATGGGAAGCAGTGAATGAATGCCTTGTTTTGCCTTGCTTGTGAGCATGGCTTTTTCTTTACCTATCAAACAGTCTTTTCTCAACCCACAATTTTTCTCATTCTACTCTTACAATTCTCTCCCCAGACTGACTCTGGGGGAGTGAATAAATGGCTGTGTGGTACTTAGTTGCTGGCTTGGCTTAAATCACAGAAGATAAAATGTGTTTATTTATTACAGCATTTGTAAATTCTTGCCACAAGCCCTTGTTTCTATGATACTATAAACAGACCTAGTTATTTATCAACTATCGTCACCCTAAGGACTTTCATGCAGGTACAAGGCATGTTCTCTTAGCTTTTGCTCACAAAATGTTCTCTTGCATGTACCTCATGTTCAAATTGTATACATGTATTTTAATTAAAAGTATCGATAGGATAACTGACAACTATGTCAATATTTAAAAATAAGATGTTAAATAAATGCTTGAAGTAATGATGTATACAATTGGCCTTGGGCTCACCACTTAAATTGCCATTTCATCAAGAAAAGATAGTCATATAAATTTTGTTTTTCCTTACCTGTCAACAAAACTATTGCTCTTCCTGCTTTACTTGTATGACAAATTCTAGAAATTTACTAGAACTTTGGTCAAATTAGCCCTAAATAACATTCTATGATTTAGAGCAGCTTTTAAATAGCAACAATAGCTACATCCTGTTCTTTAGAAGAGTATGAATGTTCTGTAGTTGAGAGAGATTGCTGAGAGAAAATGTTAATTTTGAACATTCAGGTTGGCTTCACCTGTGAGATACTCCTGTTTTACACTAGTAAATTACATCCTCTTAATGCTATTGACATCATACTTATCATAGAAATTGGAGAAAAGTAACAGTGAATAAGATCCAAAAAAACAATTTAAGAAAATGATAAGCTAGTTTTCTTTAAGGTAGATTTCATATGACTGTGATTTAAGAACAGTTCAGTGCTTTTCTCAAAGTCTTCCTATGCACAACATTCATGCAATCCTCAAATAAATGGAATTACTTAATGCCCCTCTATGTCCATCTTCTACAATCTAGAGCAGGTGAATAGGAATGCATAATATATTTACTTTTGTGAGGGTTTATATTTACTACAGAAGCTCTGCTTCTGAACAAATCAAAAAAAGGTGGGTAATTAAGCAAGAAAGACAATGTATAATTTCTTTTCAGTCAGAGATGTATCTAATTCTGGCCTTTCCAACTTTTAAGAGAGGAAAAAATGCTTATCTTCCATCTTTTGGGAGCTGAATGTGTAGTAATTGCGCATTGGACTTACACTGCTATCTTTCTACAGGTATTTAAGAGGGATTATTTCTTATCCAAAGTTATTTGTTGTCCTTTAAAAATTAAATTTCTGATTTGCAGTTTCTAAAGACATGATTCCTATCTGCTGAACACTTTTTAACACAATGGAGACACGTTGTAGGTGATTAGAAGTAAAAGATAGTGAAATATTCACCTTTGTGATGAAAAAGGCAGAACAGAGTATTTATTGGGTCTGAACTTATTAACAGTAAGTAGTGATATAAAGACATATTTTAGGAAACCTCTTTCTCCAGTGAGTGATGCTTGGGGTAAATGGATGGTCTGCTGGAATGCAAACTTGTCTGATTAGGAAGAACTCAGGGATTCCCACTGAGGAGCTATTGCAGCATGTACAAAAGCTATGCAGAACTGCAGGAAAGTACTGTTTCATTAAACATCACGGTTTGATCTCAGAGATATGTGATCATGGTGATTCTCCCACAGCACATTTCATACCACTAAATTCTAAATTGTATCTATTTTGGCACAAAAATGTGGGTCCCAGTCATGCAGCAATTGTACTTCCAGCACAGGTCCTTTTCTCATTCAGCAAACTAAGAATGTCGCCTTTGGCATGGATGGCAACAGTCTCACTTCCACCCCTCCACCACGTGCTAGGCAACATACCCTGTCTGCAGTTAGAAGAGCTACAAGACATGGTGCCCACCCTTTAATTCTGAAGATTTAGCTATTATTTCCAGGTTTCACCGTATATGCAGAGATACTGCAAGTACAGGCTTTAAAGGAATGAAGCAAGGTCTACTTATAATCCACTGACTATATTTAATTCAGCAGAACATTTGTAAATTCCACTCAAACTGCTTCTCAAACAGTCAGATGGAGGAGATGTGTTTGTAAAAGCAGGTAAACTAAGAAGATATTAGACCTTTAATGAAACGAGCAGCAGTGTAAGAAGTAGGTCATGGAAAAAAAACACAAAGAAACAAACAAACCCAACCAACCAACCAACAACAAAAAAAACCCCCACCACTTTCATTATCAGTTTATTTTTTAAGTTTTCTTTCAAGACTAGGAAAAATATTATATTATAAAAGGAATAATAATTTTTCAAAATATAATTTTTTTCACAAGAATTTGTAAATTAGTATGTGAGCAGCATTTTAAAATACATATATTCTGAAAATGCTTAAAATTTGAAGCTTTGAGATAATTTATCATTAAAAGCACTTTTTGGAAACTTTAAATCATATACTGATAAGCACATTGGATGCTAAATAATTTTTCTAATTTTTAATTTTCTTTAATGTATTTATTTCCCTTTGCAGACAGAGATACATATAATGATAAGGTCCAAATCATGATTCAGCCTATGACTTCATCCTAGCTAGAAGACAAATGATATGCTAAATATTGGGGCAAAAGCACACATGAAAACACTGTCGTGAGCACAGTCCTTCAGAGATTCACAAGACTAAGCATTGCTAAAAATCTGGGGAAAAAAAACAAAACAAAAACAAAAACAACCCCCCCGCAAAAAACAAAAAAAAAAAACCAAAAAAAACAAAACAAAAAACAACAAAAAAACAAACAAACAACAACAAAAAAAACCCCACCCCACCAAAAACGGGGAAACCCCCCTCCCCCCCCAAAAAAACCAAAAAAAACAAAAAAAAACCCTTTTCGTAGAAACCAAGTGGGAACAACACTGTCTGAATTTTTGCTACAGAAACCACTGAGGCCCAGTACAGTGACTGAAGGAAATCTTTACAAGACAATTAAAAATAGCTGAAACTTTTTGATACATTTAATATTTCATGTTAAATATTCAGCGGATCAAAAATTATTTCATTCCATTTGAAGAGGCACTGTAACTTTTACAATACAATTGAAGGTAAATGCATAATAATTTATTTTCTATAAGAACTACTTTTTCAGAGTTAGTTATTAAGAAAGTATGGTTGTGGTCTTTTTCCTTCCTTTCTTCAGACCTTCTGGCAAAATAGAAGTACAACACCCTTTCAAAGTCCCTTTCCAATTAAGAGGTAATGGGCGCTTATGAAAATGCTTTTAGACTGCATTATGCACAAACCTCCTGAGAGGGAAAAACAAGTCTCATCAGCTTTGTTGTTGTTGTTGTTTTTTATATGGAGACCTGTCTGAATGGGCAGCAGTATGGAAACATTTGATTTCTTATTCTGCAATGTTACTTCATCTCTTCAGAAAGCCAAATACCTACAAGTGAAGGAAAAATGACAGGCTTCTCAAGCTGCCCTAAGGTTGGGCATCTTACTGCAAAAGTACATTTTGTCATTCACAAAATATGCACAATACATTGAACTGGTCATCACGACTGAGATTTGACTGAAGAGACACAGCAGTGTTTAAGCTTTCTATTGCTTCATTGTTTAATGAAGTTCGCTTTGGTGATCCCTTCTGCTTAAGCTTCAGACTTCAATTTTGCCCAGATTTCACCTGTAGCATCTCCTTTTTTCAAGAACAACTCCAAGAGCTGTTGCGTCATGTGGCAACAGTGACCATTGTCCAGGGAGATTACAACCACTGGCAGGGAAACAGATGAGACAAGTCTTTGTTATAAGCACAAGAATCCATTTATTCCCCCCTACCCCGGGCTGGGGAGGGGGTGAGAGCGAAGAAGGATGAAGACAAAGAGGGCAAGTGGGGCCAGGCCCTTGGGTTTTATCAGGTATTCTAGGGGAGGAGTCTAGGTTTAAGTTAAAGAGGGGAGATCAGATTTCAGCCTCCTCAAAGCAGGACTCCACAACAGGCCCCAGTGATAACCTTAGCATTTTCCTGTTTCTATTTTCACTTTATTCAGTCTTTACCTACAGCTATCCTTCCACTTAGAGTCTTCCACTTAGAGTAACACTCTAAAAGCGGCAGCATTCAGAAAATACTCTCATTTCTCATTGTCAGTACACTTCCTGTACACTACTTCCAGTGTGTACTACTTCATTTTGCTGTTTATACACCTTCAGAAAAAATACACTGTTTATACACCTTCAGAAAAAGTACACTGAACTGGAAAATTTCAGAAACTTCTATATGCCATAAAAAATTTCTACTGGTATCAGTGCAATTGCCTCAGAACAGCTACTATTAGCACTCCACAGAAATCACAACAATGTTTTCTGGATTTTATATATATATATATATACACATACACTAACTACTGTTCGACAGCTGAGACTTATTATTAATTAACATCCTTGCATACTCAATTTGTGACCAGTTCAAGGAACATTGCATTATGCTGTCAGTGTTTTATTAAAAATTGGTTAATTCAAAGAAGTCAGTGAGTTAATTGCTTTTGAAGCCAGATAACAGGAGGTTTATTTTATGAAAATAAAACCAGGCACCATTTTAGTGTGTTCTCCCAAAATTGCAGGAACTCTCAATTTTTTTTTTTTTCCCTATAGTGTAGTATAAACCTTAGTTCTCCTGTGGGGATGTTGACTATTATTCTGGACTAACAGTGCTTCATTCTACTGATGAGTGCATTATGTGTATAATATCATGATCAGATGTTGGACCAACATCAAGGTTCTGCTCTTTAGTGCCATGCTTATCCATGGCTAAAGGTAACCCTCTGGCCTTTGGTTTGTCCCTCTATTTGGGTGACTTATGCCAGAGAAGGAGCCAAGAGGAAACAGGAAGCCCTGGTAATCAAAACCCTGAAGCTGACTAAAGAAGCTAAATGAAAAATATTGTGCGGTAAAGACAACAATTTTCTTATCTCTGAAGTAAGGCTAGCTACCAGGGCTAGTGCTTGGGGATGCTGCTTTAATTAAAAACAAAAACAACAACAACAACAAAAACCCCAAACAACAAAAAAAAACCCAACCAACCAAACAAAAAACACAACCTAAACAGCCAAACAAAACAAAACAAAACAACAACAAACCACAAAACAAAAACCCACAAAACCCCCAAACACATAACCTTGGACATGGGCGGTAAAAGAATAAAGGACTATGTTTCATTTGTGTTAGTTTCCTTTATGCTATGTCTTCTAAAATCGTATATCTGGGTTATGTATATTTTCATTTACCTCACACGTTATGTTAGAAAAAGCTGTGCAAACTGTGTATGTGCATACAGTCGTACACTTGTGAAAGTGAAGGGACAATGCAAACTATTGCACAACTCACAGTTACTATTTGATTCTTTGTAACTTTCATGTCACTGCTCCTACCGGTAAGTGAAATTCCTCCTTTGCACCAATTTTTCGTCCGTTTTAGAACATGGAGGTTTCTGAGGATTGCAGTCTCCGGGCAGCTTTATACAAAGAGGGATATGACAGTGGTACGAATCGTTGCCAGGGAAAAAAAAAAAAAAAAAAAAAACCACACCCCAAACCAACCAAACCCAACCAACCAAACCCCCCCAAAAAAACCAAAAATCAAAAAACAACAAAACAAAACAAAAGAACCCACCAACTACAAAAAAAGCACAACATCATTCTTAGAATCATTTTAGGGACCTGGTAATGCTGCTCCTGAATTACTCTATGTAAACTTGACACTCCACGTCCTCCATTAAAAATGTGTTAAATCCAGCTATTTCAAAGAGTACAAAGAAGGCAGAGTGAGGTACGGAGCTCCAAACCCCATGCATCACTAACTTCCGAAAGGTGCGGTGAAGAGTGGGGCCGGAACAGCTCTTCCATCAGCAAGCGCACACCGAGCAAGCGACGAGGAGGCTGGAGACGCCCTCACACCAACGACGCGGTCAGCGTCCCCTCCGCAGCAAGGTCCCGGGGCAGCATCGGAAGCGGCCGCCGGCCGAACACGAGGCCGACGGCGACGATCATCGCTCCGCAGCCGCACTCCCGTCCTGTCGAGGCCGTGCCCGCCGCCCCGCCGCGCCAGACCCCAGCCAGCCCTACCCGCGGAGTCCTTCCCGAGGCGCCGGCGCCCCCTCGCTCCGCAGAGTGCCCTCTTCTCTCCCACCGCCTTTCCCGGAGCGTGCCCGGAGCGGCCCCGAGCGGCGCCGTCGGGCGTGCAGCGGGACGGTCCCGGAGCGAGCCGCGGGGTCCCGCCAGCCGCGAAGCCGCGGCCCCTCACCGCGCCGCCCTTGAAATGGCCGCCCTGCCGCGCGGCCCTCCCTCCTCCGCGCTCCCCTCGCCCCCGGGGGAGACACACCCCCCAACCGCGGCACTCCGCGGAGCCGGGGCGCTCCGACCTCCGCTCCGCGGAGTCGTCCTGCTCTCCCCGGAACGCGGTGGGGCGGGAGCAAGGGTGGCAGAGGGGGGAATCAACCGCGCCGCCGTCGGCGTCGGGGGGGTGGGGGCACCGCGCCTTGCGGGGCTGCGGGGGCGCCGCACGAGCTCCCTCCTCACGGCCGGGAGGGTTATTAAAGGCCGGCGGCCGCCTGCCCGCGGCGCGGCTACGGCCGGGGGCGCCTCTACGCGGCCCAGCAGCCGCCGGGATAGGGGTGGCTCGCCCGCCCGTCGGCCACTCCGCGAACCGCTCTGCCTCCCCCAAGTGCCGCCGCCGCCTCGGCGGGACTCGCCGGCGTGTGAGCCGCCGCGCGGAAGGAGCCGCTCCGCCTCTGACAGAGACGCGCCCCCTCCTCCCCTCCCCGCCGCCCGCCCGCCCTCACCTCGAGCTGGCGCTACCTCCCCGCTCGCCGCCGCCGCCTCGCCCGCTCGCCGCTGCGCCCCGCTGCTGTCCCCCTGGCGCCTGGCCCCGCCGAGGGGCAGGTGGCCAGCCCAGCCCTCTCCCCCGCTGCCCTGCTGCGGCTGCTGCATCTCTCGTCCCCCGCTGCAGGGAAGTCTCAGCGGCGATTGCCGAGAGGGAGGAGAGGACAGGCGAAGAGTGAAGCCGCCGGCGGCTCGGGCAGCGCGCTGCGTCTCTGTCTCCGGGGATGGACTGGGCTTCGTCCTGCGCCTCAGCCTGCCCGCGGAGAGGAGGGCGGTGATCGTCCGCCCAGCCCGCCAGGGAGGAGAGGCACCCCGGTTAAATGTCACGGCTCCCCGACCGCTCCCCGCCGCCGCCCCGCGCATCGCTCACCTCGGGAGGGGGCCGTGAAGGTGGCGGCAGAGGCAGCCCCGGCTGCGGCGCGCCCCGCCGCCGTTCGCCGTGAGGGAGCTCCCCGGCAGCCGCCAGGTAAGCGACGGGCACCCTCCCGGTGCCGTCGGTCGGGGGTGGCGGCCGCGGGGAGCCCGCCCGTGAGGGCACCATAAGTTTCGCGGGGGGGGGGACGGGGGGGGGGGCCTCTGGAGGTGAAGAGGATCCCCGCGTCATGGGGGTTTGCGCCTCCCGATGTGTGGGCTGCGGGGGTCGAGAGCCGGCGGGACGCGGCGCAGCAGAGCTATCCAGCGCCGCCCGCGCTGGCTGGCCTCGTCCCCGGCCCCCCGAGGGCTCCTGGACGAGCGGCGGACGGCGCTGCCCGCCCGGCAGCGGGGGGTGGTGACGGGGGGGGTGTCGGGCTGCCCTAGTCGCGGTCTGGGGGGGCGGGACGCCGTGCCCAGCATCACACCTTCCCTGGGGAAGAGCTTTCCCCGCCGGGCGAGGAACCGTGCGATTGGAGCAGGAGTCCTCCGGGTGCCCCGAGCGACGTGACACAAACACAATAGTCCTTTGTCACCAGCGAAGAGATGTTTCTACACCTGTGTCCGCTGCTGCGGTGGATGTGCTCGCTGGAGTACGTGTATCAGTAAAGTGGGTCTTGGGCGGTGATGGTGGTGCACGGTGAAGGCACTGTTTCATCTTTTGCACAGCAAATCCAAAATAGCCCCCCCTTTTAGGGGGAAGCTCGAAGTACATGCAGGTGCTTTGGAACATACCTGGAAGAAAAATTAAGGGCAAGAAAATCATCTACTGATTCATCATTTGTCCAGTCCCTTGAGTCTAAAATATAAGGTTTTACAAGTCCTGTTCTATAGTTGCTGGAGTAGAACAGCAGTGTTTTGGATGTTCTTAAGCCTTTTCCCCTCTAGCTTTCCTTGCAAGCAAAGAACTGCAGTGTGTTTTTATTACGTGCTGCTGTTTTAAAATACTGGTATTTCAAAATACTTTCTCATTTAAAAAGAAAAAAAAAATCTCATATAAAAAGGAAAAGCGTCTGAACACTGAACACTTCAAAAATAAATCAGATCTGAATTTGCATTGCTTGCCAAGTGCTGGGTGGTGGTGGTGGGGGCAGAAAGAAGCATACAGCTTCTCTGTGCCTTTGTCATGAAAATGAGCCATGCAGTCTTTATTTCAGTCAAAACTACTGCACTAAGGGAGTGGAAATGAAAATTAGTTTCTGTAGTGTTCATGGAGGTAAGCCATAACCTGTAAAGCATGAACACAATAATTCTGAAGCATTACCCCAATTTTTACAGTGACACATCTGGAATTGACAGATCTACAATGTAAAGAATGTGTAAGATTTCACCTCAAACCAATATATATGACCTAAAATAACTATATAGCATTTAACTTATCATTCAGGATTACAACAGCTGCCTCCACACACACACAGAAAAGAAAAAAAGAAAAAAAAGAAAAAAAAGGAAAAAAAAAAAAAAGGGCCCCAGGAGGTATCAAAAAAGGATATGTTTTCCTGAGCTTCTACCTTCCAGTGAAAAGCCTAAAATTAAAAGAGATGGTCTCTGTTCTAGCTGTAAGCAATCATGGTACCAACAGTTCCATTAGAGGCTACACCCTTTCCAGGAAGTGTTTCATTGTAGAGTTGGAGCTGCTCTGTGGTCTACTTTGCTACATAATGGGCCACACGGAAGCGTGCACTAACGTCAATATGTTCCTACTCCTACTATGTATATGTACATGTAAATATCCCAGTCAAAATGGGATTTGGTATTTTTTCTTCAGATCATCACTTAAAATGATTGACTACTCGGCTACTGTGCCGCCTCCTTATTTTTCTTGAAAACTGATTTTGACAGTAGCTAATATATGTGCATCAGAACAGCAATACTATTCCTTTTAGGTAAACAGAATATCCCTGCAAACTGTTTTTACTGCTCTGAATTCCCTCTTCAGAGAGTAAGAATAACACCTACATGGACTCAACAACACGAGATGTGATCAGCTACAGAGAAACAGTGTGGTTTGGTAGAACAGGTATCAGATCTTTTGTTACTGTTCTAGAATCCAGATATTCTGTGAAAGGGCTCTGGGAGGAAATGTTATCCCAGGTAGTAGCAGCAAGAGGTGAAAATGTACAAAGTATTAGGGAAGTTGTTAGCTTAAGCAGCTGTCCCCAAGTTCTGTGATTAATACTCAGTTGGCATGCTACTGTGAACTAATACCAGGATGTGTGTATCCTGCAGTTAAGAAAAAAAGACCAAAGTAGCTTGTCCTTTATACTTCTGCAGCTGTATAATTTTTCTCCAATACAGACCGTTAAGGAGGTCTGAACATTGGAATATTAGTGGCCCTGTGCCGAGTTTAACAATGTAAGTCTATGTTCATGCCTTTTTTATATTGTATTAAGACCATTCAAATATCATAAACACAGGGTGGGTGTGGTTATTGGAGAGGGAGTGTATTGGTAAAAATTCTAGGAGGATTCCTGTGGTGATTTTTCTAAGTCATGCTGAAATGACTGATGCTTGTTTTTAGAGGTGGGGGTTTTTTTTGGGTTTTTTTTGGTTTTTTTTTTAATACCTTTTGGCTGTCTAAACCCTAGAGAATAAAGCAGAGCGGGGAGGCGGGGTGTTAAGGAGTTCTGAAGGCTTTGTACGTCACTGTCTGTTGGTTCATTGGCTAATTCTTTGTAAGAAGGTAGATTTCCTTATAGCTGTTGCTGGTAATTAAAAATCCAGACGTTGGAGAAGTAGAGGGATAAGTAGATCAATGTCAGCAAATTTATATGATACTGGGTATGTGTACTGCTGCATTCTCCTGTTGCAAAGGAGGTTATTTGGCTACTTGTACTGTGATACATTATGTTGAGCACATTCCCATTCTCTATGCTTTCTCTTCATTTTTTTGTATAGATATTCAGGAAATTTAAGAAAATTCTATTTCTAATTAGTCACTGATTGACATGCCTCTGTCATAAGGCTGATTTGGCTAAGCTGTGTCTAATTATGAATCTTTAGAAATTATGGCTCGTTTCTAATTAGTGCAGTGACTAGTTTAACTGTTGATTTTCCAAAATGTTTTCATCTCATGTATTTTCAACCAGACTCTCATTTTTTCACCTATTTTGAAAGCATAAAATTAAGATTTTTCTTCTTTTCTGGACAGTGTGGCCTTTCTGTTACCTTAGAAAAACATTAGATGAAATTACTCTGCAAAGGATGGGATTGAAATATTTTAAATTTATAGGCATTGGTCCTCAAGATATGCAATATATCAATTAATGTTTTCTGTGCTGAGATATCAATATTATTCCCATAAGATGTGCTGAGTAGAATTTGTATTTGAGCTGCTTCCCATCTCATAAGCTTTTTGATTCTTGGGGACAATTTGATTTCTTAATGATGAAAATCTGTGGAGGGAGAAAACACAGAAGATATACTGTCATCACTGTTGCATAATGACATTTTGGTGGCCCATTTTCTGTTGATAAAATGCAAATCTTGTGGGGTTTTTTTTTTTTCCTCTCAGCAACTACTCTATTAAGCAGTAGTTCACAAGATTATTTATGAACATACTGATCACAGTATCTGATTAAAGTCTAATCTCTCATTCCCGTTGAAACTGGAATTAGATATTTGTATCAGCAGATTGTAGGAAAGTCTTGTTATACCTTGATATATTGTTAATATTTTCAGATTGATTATTGTTAGAAAAGTCCTATTAGGTCAGTGTGGATATTTAGTGAACATTTCTTCTGTGTGGTGGAATTAGCGGACCATTTAACCCATCCACCAAAAATACTCCTAATTACATGCAAATAGAAATACAGGTGCACTACAATTAATATTTTATTGAAGGTGGAAATATTTTAAACTGCTTCTTACTACTGATTTGTACTTCTGCTAATAGTTTTCTAATTCCTTTCATAGTAGGCAAGTTTTGCAAGGAAATGCCATGATCATACTTCTGTTGGTGTATTTTAAAAGGCATAGTCAAAGTAGGTGATTCTTAAAAACAAATAAACAAACAAACAAACAAACAAAAAAAAAAAAACCAGAAGAATTGATGTGTCTGAAGGAAATGGATGTCTGGATTTTCATATAATGGTCCTATTACATTTCCTAAAACCAAAGAAAATGGAGGAAATTTGGTTTTAGTAGGACAAATACAGTGATATAACTTATTAGCTGTCAATCTCAAAATTAAAGTTGCAGTGAAAGAAAAAAAATAGAGTATTTGCAAACTTTTGTCATCTTTGGCAATAAAACTATAATGCATTTGAATGGATCATCTTCAGCAGAAATATTTAACTCTATTAAAAATATTTCTTCATTGTGGGTTTTGTGTGATTAACAGCAAAATGCCTGTCCTTTTGTCAGATTAAGGAAGAAGAATTATTCTACAATCTTATTTATTAAGCTAGTATTTATGGAACAGTACCATGATGAATATTTTATAATTTTTAATAAACATATGTTCTATTGGTACTGTTGATTTGCGGGGGGGGGGGGGGGGTGGTTTTTGTGCCGGGTGG